>JAWZYV010014800.1:0-63580 GCA_038373885.1 Cheiracanthium punctorium | reverse complement strand
TACACTGCAGGGCCATCTAGTGGTTCAATAAAGTAATGATTTGCTACAGCGCCGTCAAGTGGCGAGTTATAGCAAAATGGATAACGCCAAAATATTCTCATTGTTCAAATAGCTATGTATACTGATTTTCATAGCGACCGTGTTCAAATATCTATGTATACCAATTTTCATAACGATCATTTGCACAGTCAAGAAGTGATACACTGCAGGGCGATCTAGTAGTTAATTAAAGTAATGATTTGCTACAGCGCCGTCAAGTGGCGAGTTATAGCAAAATGGATAACGCCAAAATATTCTCATTGTTCAAATAGCTATGTATACTGATTTTCATAGCGACCGTTTGAATGGTCAAGAATTTGGCCTGCTGCAGCGTCATCTAGTGGCGAGTTAAAATAATAATGCATTGCAGTGTCATCTAGTGGTGAGTAACATCAAAAGGAACGCAGTTAGAATATATTCTTCGTGCTCAAATGTGTAAGTATAAAAAATTTTATGCCGATCGGTCGAACGGTATAGAAGTTGATGCTTTGCAGCGCCATTTAGCGGCAAGTTACAGCAAAATGGATAGTGAAAAATATTCTCCGTGTTCTAATATTCGCGTGTACCAAATTTCATCGAAATCGGTTGGACGATATTCGCATAGCAAACGGCTAAACGGAATAGAATTCGACGTTCTGCTGCGCCACCTAGTGGCAAGTTAGAGGAAAACGGATAGCATAAAAAGCTTCTCCATGATAAAAGACTTAGGTGAACCAAATTTCATGGTGCAACGGTGCTCAACGGTGCTGGAGTTTTTCAACCTCATACACACATACCAACATTCATTTTTATCTATAACCAGTGTCATTATATATCCCAGTCTCAAATAAAATCCAGTTTCAAATCTAAGCCTCGCCAAAGTGCCAACATACGCCATTTTGCAAGCGTTTTTTCAGGAAATCATTCGAAGCATTGACTTAGCAGCAATCAATATGGGAAATGGTTCGACCGCGAAAAAGTAAAGCAAGCCTTTATTTGAAAAGTTGAATCCCTTAATACAGCCGAATTTTTTTAAAATTATCAACTATAACGTGTTTTATTCATCGTTACTCCGATGTACTAAATGAGAAGATTTCAATTTTCTGAAATTTGGCGGAATTCCCCCAACTTAAATCAATGTACTCATTTGGCGAGAATTCTGGAGATAGATCGCTTGAAATCCCTTAATAACTGCATTATTTCTTCACGGATCATTAAAATTTAACGCTGTATTCTAATAAAACCTTTGCACTTGTTTTCAAAAATCTATTTCCTTAAGCTCTCAATAAATTGCGCCAAGCCGAAATCTGTGCAAACCGCTAGAACTCACTTTCTCAAAATCGGCATTTGAGCCATTTTATTTTTTCGCCAAACTAAAAAAATTTACCTATTAGCCTCGGAAATCTTCAATTCTTATTGTTTTGCGTGTAAAAGCATTACATTCCTGCTCTGATTTCCCATGCACACGATATTATAATTTAAAAAAAAATAACCTTACGAATATAAACTAACAAAAAAAAATCATTATTATTCTTTTATTTTTACTTTGAGAATTTAAAACATTTTATTCGGCAAAATCGCCACACATGGCAACCACGATCCTTATTTCACACTTTTTTCACTACAGGGGTTACAATTACGGAAAGCTTTTTGCGTGGAGAACATAAAAAATCTCTTAAATTCCGGGAACGGGGGGACTTTCAAAGTTTTAAAAATGGACTGATTTTTCTATATTTTTCTACAATCTGTGCAAAATTTTAGGGGTGATATGTCCATTTTTGGGGGATTTGAATACAACTCAAAACCACAAACAAACAAACAGAAAATTTTATTTTTATTTAAAAAGATATATATATATATATAATATATATATAAAGTATGTAGTTTATAATTTTATGTATGTAGTATAAATATTATATATATATAAATAACACACACACCATTTTTTAAAAGTTTTCGCGAAGCAGGCAGCATTCATAAGTTTTGGGGGGGGTAGAAGATCAAATATCTTTTTAAAACATTTACTTTTGGGTTTCTTTAATGTAATCTATCCAAAATTCAAGAATCTAAATCATTCTGTTCTCATTTTTCTACCTTTTGGCTTTTAAATCTGTATATTTCTTTTTCCCCGTATGCACATTCTTCTTGTTCTTTATTTTTTCGTCTCCCAGCCGGGGTCTAAAAATAATTTTATTGCGTCCGTTTGCAAAATCAACGGCCTTTTGATTTTCCCTCTTTTGGGATCCTGCGGGGAAGTTATTTAGTTTTCCCCTGCGACGACTTTAAAATTATTTGCTCGCGATATACGTCCATTGTTAAGTTTTATATTTGATTGGATTAAACTGTTTAGACTATTGGTTTGCCTCCTGGAAAGTATTGGGCGCTCATTGATCTCAGCCAAGTAGTTTTTGTTCTCGCCAAAATGTGTTCATTCTGAGTGCTGGCGTAATTTTTAAAGTCCATGTGCGCACCGATAATTTCCAAAATGGGACTTTTTGATTTGCCCGGGCACAGATTTCTATCCCAACCCCCTGATTCCAGTGGCGTAGCAAGATGGGGGGGGGGGGTTGGGGGTCAGAATCTCATTGCCAAGAATAGTGCCATTTCTCTCCTTGCCAAAATAAAGGCCTTTTTTGAAAAACTTTAGGAGGTTCTGATCCCCCACCCCCTATGTGCCTAAGCCACTGCCTGATTCGCGCGCTTTTTTTCTCTTTCCCTCCCGCCCCTTCAAGGCTTCTCCGATAGAATGATTTCAGAGTCATTTTTCTCAAAATTGATACTTTGCTTAAAGTATTCAATTTAATCTGATGCAAAAAAATGGGTGATGTCACCAGCAAAACAATTTCTTGATTTTTGCGATTTCTAATAGCATAGGTATATAGGTATAGCATAGTATAGGCATAGCATAGAGGTTATTGTGATTGAAGATTGGCTTTTTTTCGCTGGACGAAAATAAAGTTAAATTTTTCAATCTTTTTTTTCGAAATGAAGTCCTGATCATGGATAAATAATGAGGATATTATTAGATTATTTTACAGCCTCTCTTGCAATTTAGCTGCGAGTGAGATTACAACTGTCTTACGAGGGTCACTAGTTAAGAGTTGCATAGATTACTGTTTTGGACATCAAGCTGCCTACACTCGAAGTACTTTTTCAACTTTTGAGAAAATTTAAGTATAATTCTAATGCATAAATCTTGAAATTTAGTCTTTTTCAACATTTGAGAAAATTTAAGTATAATTCTAATGTATAAATTTAGAAATTTAGTCTTTTTCAACTTTTGAGAAAATTTAAGTATAATTCTAATGCATAAATCTAGAAATTTAGTCTTCTAACTCTTTTTCTTAAGAATTACACGACAAAATGAAGCAGTTGGCATGTTATTTATGGGACATTGACAATATGTTAGCGTTAGGAATTAGCTGGATAAAAATTCATTTTATGATAATAAAACATCTTGAATCCTTATGCTGCAGATCTAGTATCTAGATTTTCTTTCGATGGATCGCACATTTCTTGCAGCGTAGATATCAATTTCTCTATATTTTCTCTGACTACTTTGATAGAATCTTGATGAGAGCTACAGCGAGTGTCGGATAACCGTTTTAAACCACTACCGGCATTTTGCAAAAGTAAATCCCGCCTGTGAGTGGAGGCAGAAAAAAAAAGCATATAGGCTTTCTATGGTGCCGAAGAAAGTAATGCACGATGGAATGCAAGAAAATGAGTGCACGCTCCACGAAGATTTATGCTGCGGTTAGCACACGGAGTAAATAATGCTTTCGGTTTAACATCCTGAATTCGTTTTTGCACTCCACCATGCATACCTGCGATTGTAGTGGCATTATTGTAGCCCTGCGCTCTACAAAACTGGATGTCTAATTCATCTTTTTCCAACTGTATTGGGCTGTTTTCAGTTATATCTTTGGCAGTTTTACCTGATGTAGGAAAAAAACCCAAGAAAGACTCTCTAATTTCTATTCCTTCCCCTTCTATGTGCGCATACCTAATAACTTCACTCATTTAATCAGTATGGCTATTATCACGGGTGCTATCAAAAATTATATCGAAGTACTTTGCCTTTTTAATGTCTTCGATAATTTTTTGCATCGTTTCTTCGCCTAAAAGTGGAATAAATTCATCTTGTATGGTCTTCGATAAATAGGAGGGCACTCTCTTTGGTCCTCCTGCTGTTTCTTCGATCTTCAACCAGGGATCTTCAGTACATATTTTGCAAGTAACTTCACCAGTTCTAAAAAGTTACCTCTATTTTCTGAGGAAATATCTTCTCTATGGCCCCTAAATGAAAGATTTTGATGGACCAAAAAATTAATGATGTCTAAAAGACCGAACAAGATATCACGCTGTTTCTTTGCCTCTTTGTTAATATGATTAAGATTTTGACTGTCAAAGTTTTGCTCATTTTTAGTACAACGGAGAGGGTTTTCCACATTTCTAAATTTGACAAATGTTCATAGGAGGACTCAGGTTCATACATTTTTGGGTTTAATTTCCGCATTGTTGGATACCATTTACAAAATGCTTGTGTGGATCTTTTGACGAAGCAAAAAGCCTGCAACAATAGCAATAAAGCTTGTTTGTCGATGTAGAATACAACATCCATTTACGTAGGCATTTTGTTCCATTCGTTAAAGATGGATCAAACCAGGAAGATGTCAAACTATGATGAAATCCTTTACTGTGATCTCAGGTTCTCTGAACAGATGTAATTGGGCCATTTTTAGGCTGATACACTTCAGCAGCCCGCTGTATTACTTCAGTTTTAATACTTTCAAGTAAAGGCACTGGCCAGTCTGCAGCATCATCGGAATAAACGCAGATTTCGGAATTAAGATCTTTTACCTCTGTTGATGAACTCGATATAGTTTCTGGTTCTGAAGTACAGTAGACTTCCTTTTCCTGTTCAACGTTAGTGCATAATATTCCTGTTCCTTTTCCCTTGCTATTTCCGGCTTTTCAGTATTTGGGCAAGGTATTTCTTTGCAGTCAGTTGATACAATAACTGTCTGGTTTTCTTTTTCTGGACTTTCCACATTTTCTACAAAAGAAAAAAAAACTATCATTAAACAGATTGAAAATAATTGACAAATATACAACAAAAGTGTACGTCAGAATTGTAGTATTCAAACATTTTGCTTACTTACGAAAGCTTGTGCAATGTGCATTGCTATTTTCCTAGTAAAACTGGATGAAAAAATATTACAATGGCCTAAAAGTGTTTACGGAGTTCTAATTGAAGTACAAACAAAAGAAAAGTATCGATTAAAATAGAAATACAGTTTTGAAAGTTTCATTGAGTTTCAACCTTTTGCATTGGTATTTAAACTCAGCATTGAAAATAATAATAATAATAATAATATTTTTTACTAATAGTCAGGGAGTTACTAAGCACTGAAAAGCGCTCCTTTTAATTCATAACTCCAAAAGCAGTAAGTGTATTTCATTTTATTTCAAATAATCCTACTAATATTATAAATGTTAATGTTTGAATGTATGTTTGTTACTCTTTCACGCTGAAACGGTTTGACGGATTTGGATGAAATTTGGAATAAAGACAGTTAAAGTCCTGGATTGACAAACAGGCTACTTTTTATCGCGCGGAAAAAACACTGTTCCTATAATATTAAAAAATCTATCTTCTATTATAAAAAAAAAAAAAAAAAGGAATACAATTGAGTTTTTATTTTACAAAGCCGTCGACAGATGGCACAAACTTATAGAATACGCAGCTTTTACTAAATTAAACATGAGATATTCGGTACTTGCATAGAGAAGTTAAAAGGTAAGTTTTTTTGACTAGGCATTTTACGTTTGAGTTTTCAAGTTAGTGAAAAAGTTTTGGAAAGTGAGGAGTTGCAAATAGATATTTCATGTATAAGTTTACGAGGAATTTTGTTTAAATGTATTTTTATTATCAACGATATTATGTTTAGAAACATTATGGCTGCCTTTTATTGATGGAAACCCGTAGTTCTTTGTGAATTTAAGTTTTTTTTTTAATACGCCTATTACGATTGGATATGTTTGTGCAATGACTTTTTTGAGATAATAAGGGATATCAATTGGAAGAATTTTAATTTTAAGCTGTAGGGAGTTTCGCGTTGACTAGGGATTGCTGACATTTTTCGTTTGTATTGTTGCTATAAAAATGCTTTTGTAGGGGGAACCCAAGCAGCAAGAAATCCCCGGCCTCATCTCGGCCAACTTTCTTCACGGGACCCCAATTTCACCCGTTCGACCTCGGCGCAGGACTTTGTTGAAGGTTGGGGATGTCAGGTCGGGTGACGGTCCCTGGACTGTCTCCTCCGGAGGAATTCTGTGCGTCTCCGGGCGATTTCCCGAGGATTCCCCGACAATTTGCTCTCTTATCCTGATTCACTCGAGATTGTATCTATTGCTTTAGGGACATTTTTAATGATCTTTACCATATAAATTTTCCACTTCAAATTGGTGAAGAAAGTGGTTCTTAATTCTGATAATTAATTTCTTCAAATAATGTTAATTAATAGTTATATTTTTAAAATACAATAACTTTTAACACCCATCAACACCTAATGTAGTATGCTAAATTTCACAATTTAACTAATATAATTTTTATTCGCCCTTTCATTTTTATAGAATTTAAGACTCTCTTAAAATATTTTCCTATTAAATAAGAAATAAATATCTAATATTTAGTCATGAATTTAGTCTAATAATATTTTAGAAATCAGATGAGTAAATTATTTCTGTGTTAAAACGTTGAAACTTGTGCTGAACATAAGTAAATCGTTATGCATATATTTAATTACATAATTATAGTGTCACATAAATTAAAATATATATTGTGATATTTTGTGCATTTACAAAAGAAAATTCTTCTTGGAATTCAATAATGACTGTTAATTACATAGCTATAATTATTATTTGCTTATGAATTTTGATTGATCTCATTAAAGGTGATATTTTGCATATGATTTAATTACTAGTTAATTAAATAATATATTAAACTAATTAATAATGTACAGATAATTAATTATATGTATTAGAGTGTAAGCCAAATTTCCTAAGTAGGTTTGTATATCACTAATAAGTTTTTCGAAAAACACACAATTCAGTAGAAATATGAGAAGTATAGTTATAGACGCTATGATAGTATGATTTACTTTTTATGAAGAACAATAATTTTTTTATGAAACTGACATAGAAAAATCACTTAAACCACATTTTTTGCGAACGGAGTATGCAGTAATCTCTCGCCAACACAAACACGCTATGAAGAGGAAATACACATACCGACGAGCACCAATCAGAGCTCTACAGAAGTCACGTCATGCGAAGAGCCAATCAGAATCAGAAGTGGCATACCAGTCTTCAGGCGCCTGTACCTACTTCCTCCATATACTCCTCGGTCTCAGGTATTTTTTATCCGTTGAACCGAGGTCTGGTTCGGACTTCGAAAGGACTATTCAGAGATGGCGTTGTCTGCGGGTAAGGGGGATGAAAGGGATATGCTTCTTCCTAATACAGCATCGCTACCCCCCCCCCCCACCCCTCACGTCGATTTGAATTTCGCCCGCTGTTTAATGCTGTTATTAATTTGTGTATTGGTTTTATTTCACATAATGAATCATTGAAATATGACATACAATCAGTTTTAAATCATAAATAACTTAGTTACGTATTTATTAACTTCATTATGTAATTAATTAATTTAATTACACATTTAAACTCATTAAGCCAGTTAATTTGTCTGTTACAGTTAAAAGAAGAATTGAGAAAAAAAGCAGTACTAAGAAAAGAATTTTTTGAAACTAATATATATTAATATTTTTTTGGGGGGGGGGTCGTCCCCTATACCCCCTCTCCCCAACTTAGATACGGCACTGATCAGATAAGAACTTTTATAAATCTATATAAATAAAATTAGACTTTTGTCTGTACATTTCTTGGAATTCAAAAATTTTGCGATTTCTATCCGTTTCAAGCACCCGGGAATCCGATGCCACCCTCAAAAAAAGTTTGTCTGTCTGTCATTCTGTCATCGTCATTCTGTCCGTGACGCTTTTTTTGTTTAAGCATCACGTCAAAACGACTGAAGAGAATGGTATGAAATTGGGTGTCATGATAGGTGGTCACTCAACTTAAAACATAGTGGTCGAATTTTTCAAAAATCTTGATTAGATTTTCAGATTTTGCGAAAATCGTTTCAAACTGCATAAATTTGTGTTCAAGCATCACGTAAAAACGACTGAAGCGAATGATATGAAATTGGGTGTCATGATAGGTGGTCACTCAACTTAAAACATAGGCGTCGAATTTTAAAAAAATCTTCATTGGATTTTGAGATTTTGCGAAAATCCTTTCAAACTGCGTAAATTTGTGTTCAAGCATCACGTAAAAACGACTGAAGCGAATGATATGAAATTGAGTGTCATGATAGGTGGTCACTCAACTTAAAACATAGGCGTCGAATTTTAAAAAAATCTTCATTGGATTTTGGGATTTTGCGAAAATCCTTTCAAACTGCGTAAATTTGTGTTCAAGCATCACGTAAAAACGACTGAAGCGAATGATATGAAATTGGGTGTCATGATAGGTGGTCACTCAACTTAAAACATAGGCGTCGAATTTTTAAAAAATCTTCATTGGATTTTGAGATTTTGCGAAAATCCTTTCAAACTGCGTAAATTTGTCTTCAAGCATCACGTAAAAACGACTGAAGCGAATGATATGAAATTGAGTGTCATGATAGGTGGTCACTCAACTTAAAACATAGGCGTCGAATTTTTAAAAAATCTTCATTGGATTTTGGGATTTTGCGAAAATCCTTTCAAACTGCGTAAATTTGTCTTCAAGCATCACGTAATAACTGCAAAGGTGAAAAAATGATATTTGGTGAAATGATAGGTGGTTACTCACCTTAAACTATAAGCATCTAATTTTAAAAAATCGATCAGATTTCGAGATTTTGCGAAAATCGTTTAAAAGAGTGAATCTTTGTTCACGCATTACGTAATAACGACTAAAGCGAATGATATGAAATTTGGTCACATGATAGATGGCTGCTCAACAAAAACTATAGGTGTCCAATTTTTTAAACATTTTTTATGAGATTTTGTGAAAATTCTCTCAAAATACGTTTATATTTCTTCAAACATCACGTAATAACGACTAATACCAATGATACGAAATTTAGTGATAGGATAGGTAGTTGCTAATCTTAATTTATAGGCGTTGAATTTTAAAAATATTTTGATTACATTTTGAGATTTTGTGAAAATCGTTTTAAAATGCTGAAATTTTGTTCCAGCATCACGAAATAAAGACTGCAGGGAATGAAACGAAATTGGGTGACAGGATAGGTTGTCACTCAACTTAAATTCTAGGCTTCCAATTGTTCAAAAATATTGATTAGATTTTGAGATTTTGCAAAATTATTTCAATATGCGTAAATATTCGTTCGCGCGTCACATAGTTACGACTAAAGCGAATGAAATGATATTACTTAATTACTCTCTAACCTGTAATATTTTAACAATACATAAAAATTATAAATTCGCTTTCTTTACTTTGGCAACATACTACATCCACTCTGTGTACTCCTACAATGCTGACAAAAGTTCTTGCTTTTTGGAAATTTGCATTCCCTAACCCGTCAAGGACGGGTACTTCAGCTAGTAAAAATAATAATAATAATGTTCTGCGAATAATTACATAAGTAATAACATATTTTATAGACTGAAAACGCACACATGCTTTCTAGATTATACGTATTTAAATAACTAAATGTTTATAACACATGCATCTGTTAAATAAACTCATAAAAAAAACACCAATCAGTATCTGATATTATTTGATTTAATAGACCTCATTACTTCAAAGAAAAAGGAAAAAATAACTAATCGAATATCAATAACAACAGTTTGCTATTCGCTTATGTTTATGTTTAGCCGATCAAGCGGCAAGACAGAGTATTGTAATGATTTTCATCCCCTCAAAGTAGCATATATGCGAAACAAAACAACTAATCTGCCCCTCCCCCTCTTTGTTGTGACTGTGAGAAACTCTCCGCACTTTGAGGATATATACAAAATAACTGATTTTAATGGATTGATGTCAAAGTTGCGACTCAAAAATCCAAACCATTAAAACAATGTTATAATTGTCGAGCCTTCGGGCACAGCTCGCTTACCTGCAAATTAAGCCCAAAATGTCTCAGATGTGCCGGCCCTCATTTAGCCAAAAACTGCACTCTGCCTAAGGATTCTAGAGACGCCACTTGTGCTAACTGCAGTGGCCCCCACCCCGCTAATTACGCTGGCTGCCCTAAAAATCCCTATAATAGAGGGAAAAACTCAGTTGTCCCCGCTCTTGCTAGGGGAACTCAAAACTTGACTAACTCGAAAAATAACAAAAATTCTCGACCTAGCTTCAACAGCAAGAAAGTAAATAGCATTGTTTCTTACGCTTCAGTTTTGAAAACAAATACTCTAACCCAAAACAAACATACTCCCAAAACTCTTCCTAAACAGTCAAATTTTGCACATCACAACAGATTCAGACTTTTGGACGATGAGTCTGACACTGACTGTTCTGTTTTCAGTGACCCAGAACCCTTTGAGGAAACTGAAGCTCCGGCTGAAGTCCCCCAGGCTCAAACGGTCACCAAAACAACACCAGACACAAATACTGCTAGCAAGGCTGTAAACATTCAACCTGATAATACAAACAACTCCAAGCAAACGACTAAAATCCAACCCCAAACTAGTAAACAAACGAATAAAAACAGGACTAGTGGTGCCACCACTAAAACTAAACGGCGACCTGTAAACAAAACTAGAAAAATAAAGAGAAACACAAAATATAAGAAACAAAACAATGAAACTAATACGCTTAGTTTTTTCGAAATTATACAAACTCTGCGAGAGCTAAATGAAGCAATAGGCCTCAGAAACATACTAAACTTCTTTAGAGACCTTCGACAAGTTTTAAATAATGATGAAGATGACAATATGGAAAAAGCATTAAAAATATTTGAGATAATCACAATTCATTGTAACTTCAACGAAAATCATGGGTCAAAATCTAAATAATCTCAATATTTTCTGCTGGAATGCGAACAGCATGGATCCTCGCATAATGGAACTTAGGGACTACCTAGCTCTAAATGCATTCGATATCCTCTTGCAAGAGACAATGTTCCGACCAAACAAAAATTACAACGTCGCTAATTACAATCTTTACCAAAACACTCCTACCCAAACTTCACAGAGACGCCGTGGCGGCACAGCTATTTATGTAAAAAAGAGCCTCATTAGCAGACAATTGGACATAAATTTCACTCGGCTTGAGTGCACAAATGTCATTATTAATATAAACCAAAATAACTTCCTCTTTAGCTCCATTTACATCCGATCTAACGAACACTTACCCGCTCAAGACTTATTAACACTAATTAACTCCCACCCGCACGTCATTATGGCTGGGGATTTTAATGCTCACAGCACTGCTTGGAACTGCGTTCGCACCTGTAGTAGGGGCCGTCAGCTCCTGAAGTTGATCACTGATAACAACATCGTGCTAATTAAAACAACCACCCCCACTCATTACTCCCAAGGTAATCCCTCGTTTATTGATTTCTGTCTCACCAAAGACTTTCATTATAACACTGCAGCTCGTACAATAGACATGTTTGACTCTGACCACCTTCCCATTCATATTAGTGTTGACTTGCTCTTCCACTCTCCTCCAATTAAGAAAACATACACTCGTACTAACTGGAGAATTTACACCGAGTCTTTGTTGGATGCTCAGTTTGAAAACTTGCATCTTGACTTTCCCACCTCACTTAACTCTGCAATTAAAGATTTAAATGATACCTTAACCACTGCCAAAAATCTCGCCTCTTACGAGTGCCCTTATAACAACTTCAATCTCCTCCCTGCTGATATCAAGCAAAAGATTAGGGATAGGAACAGAGCGAGGCGTCTTTACCAACGCACTAAGTCCCCCCTACATAAACAAGATTATTATCGACAAAAATTCCTATCTAGAGAGGCTCTCTACATACATCGTCAAGAGCACTGGGAGTCTTTTCTAGAAGAACCAAATCAAGACGAGTCCGATGTTTGGAAAATAATTAAAAGATTTCGGAGGAAAAAATACGAGTTCCCCCTCTCCAGAGCCCTTCATGTATTGCTTACACGAATGAGGACAAAGCCAACACTCTAGCGCAAGCTTACAAGCAACAATTCACTGTGCACTCTGATCTCGTTAACCCTGATTTTGATAGAGATATCAAGGCTCAGATTGAGGACTTTCTAAGTCGTCCCCCGACTCAGTCCTTACCCCTTACTACTAACTTAGAAGTAAGCGAAATAATTAGCAAACTTAACAATAAAAAAGCCCCCCGCATAGACAACATAACTAATCTTATGCTTAAAAATATCCCACATAACATTCTTGATCTTATAACTCAAATCATAAACACAATTCTCGATCTCAAAGTTTTTCCTGATGTTTGGAAAACGGCCATTGTTTGTGCCCTTCCTAAGTCTGGTAACCTTGCTATCCCAGAAAATTACAGACCCATTAGCCTTCTGAGCAGTCTCAGTAAAGTAGCTGAAAAAATTATCCTGAGGTGACTTAGCTCTCATTTGCGGGATAACAACATCATCATTCCTGAGCAATTTGGCTTTAGGCCCAAACATGCTACAACTCACCAGCTCCTCAGAGTAGTGGAATTTCTTTCTGAGGGCTTTAACCTCAAGGAATCCACCGGAGCAGTAATGCTGGACATTAGCAAAGCTTTTGACCGCGTCTGCCATAACTCACTTATTTACAAACTAATCACTATAAACACGCCGGACGCGTTGATTCCTTTGATTAACTCTTATCTGAGAAATCGAAAGTTCTCCGTCCGCATCAACAACACTTACTCCAATCACACTCCTATTGAGGCTGGTGTACAACAAGGATCACTCCTTGGTCCTACACTGTTCAACATCTACATAAATGATATTCCAAGAGATTCTCACACATCTTTAGCAGTATATGCAGACGATACGGCTATAATGTCCAGATCCACACACCCTGACACTATGGTCAACAAAATTCAGCACCACATTGACACACTTGAAGATTGGTTTGCCACTTGGAAATTAAAAGTAAATCCCTCTAAGTGTCAGGCCATTCACTTCACTAGATCCCGCAAGATTGCGAAACCAATATATATTAATGACCAAAGAGTTGAATGGGGCAGGACCTGTAAGTATTTGGGAGTCATGCTGGATTCCAGACTGACTTGGAAGGCACAGGCCACCTACGCCCGTAACAAAATGATTGCGGCCGAAAAATCTATCTCAAAGTTACTATACCAAAGCAAACTTAGCATTCCCAACAAACGAAAACTGTACAACATGATTGTCCTCCCTGCAGGTACATACGCCAGCCCCATTTGGGGTTATGCTGCGAAAACAAATCTAAACTTAATCACAACTCAACACAACAAAATACTGCGAAAAATTAGACATGCTCATAGATACATGAGAAACACGGTTATACGTAGAGATCTCATGATTCCCTCCATGTACGAAATTATTAAAAAACAAGCCCAACACTTTTATGACAAAGTCTATAACTTACCAAATGAACTAATTGCAGAAATCCCTGATTATGACTTCCGCGATTCAGACAACCGGACACGGCCTAAAGCTGTCCTCCTGCTTAATGAGTAGGATTATAGCACAAATTCTCAGTACCTTTTCTTCAAAATTACGACTTCCCTATTTGTGAGACCTGATCTTGTCCCACCCTTGACATTGTCTTCTAGAGTCCCTTGTATATATTGTATAAAATTTATTTTTATTTTCATTTTGCATTATTCTCATACTGTTTTGCTCTAATATATATTACTATTTACCTTTTCTATTATGTATGTTCTGATACTGCATTTTCTCTTACATGTCCCATCGATGTATAACTACTCATCAAACAACTGGAGTTAAACCGTCATGGAACAGGCACTCCTTTCAAGAACAATTCGATGATGATGATGAGTATTGTAATGCGAAATAAATTGCCAAATATATCTGAAACGTTCCTTCCTTCCTCCGATTCTGAAATACGCTCCTCAAGCAGTAAATTAATTCAGCAGGGAGAGCACCAATCAGAGCTCTACAAAAATCACTTGACGCGAAGAGCCAATCAGAATCAGAAGTGGCATACCAGGCTCCAGGCGCCTGTAACACACAGGGTCAGGGAGCTGCGGAACGAATTACACGTCGGCGGTACAGCTTCAGCGGACGTTAAATGGACGTCAAACAAAAATTCCCGAGTACGAGCCGATGAAATAG
The DNA here is from genome assembly GCA_038373885.1 of Cheiracanthium punctorium. Lineage (NCBI taxonomy): Eukaryota > Metazoa > Arthropoda > Arachnida > Araneae > Cheiracanthiidae > Cheiracanthium > Cheiracanthium punctorium. The sequence continues at coordinate 49,205 of JAWZYV010014800.1, read as the reverse complement.
ACAGTCGGCCAACTTTTTACCGAACTCTTTTGCTGCCTGGGAAAAAAGTGATAATTTTAAAATTAACGAAAAATAAAAATATTGGGAAAGCTGTAGCAAATGAAATGCATTTACTTTTATGCGGTCTTGGATAATAATATCGTTGCAACTGTAGATGAAAGTATAATATGTTTTTTGTCAACGTTTTTTGTGTTTGGAAGCAAGATGTCTGCCATTCTGAAACTCGGGAGTTGCGTCAAGAGTCTGAAAGGTAAACCTTTTACAAAACACGGCACTTGGCTAAGGTTTGGCGGAAAACAAAAGGCGCCAAGAATGGCGGATGGGCTATACTAAAGCTGTTCCAATACTTTAGAGCATATTTAAAATCTGAAAATGTTTCAGATTTTCTTCCTTTTTTTTCCCTTTCCGTTTTTTGATAAAGGCCAATATATCCAGAAACTCTTCAGAATGAAAATAGGACGAAAATAATTTGTACCTTTTGTAGGTTTTTATCATTAAACAATCTTATTTTTGTAACCAGTTGCGGCCTGACACGGTAAGCAAGGTAAGCGTCGCATCGGGGAGCCGGCTTCGAAGGGGCGACATTTCAAACTCATAAATTAAGTAGAGCATAAAAGGGGGCGTCTTTTTTACGTTAGCAGGGGGCGACACTTACCATAGGGCCGCCTCTGTTTGTAATCATCTTAATTTTAAATTCCATTCAGAATCTGAGAGATTTCAGTGCCAAGGAAGCCGGTGAGAAGAAGGATTCTCTCCGAACAAGATTTATTAAGATGGCGAAGCAGCTGATCGCCGGAGGCGGCTAGTCATTTATAAAAGCCTAATTCTTTTTTTTTTACATAATTTATGAGTTAATGAATTCTTTATTATAAATCACGAGTAAGAATATGCATAAATTCTGTTTTCAGTTAGAATAAGTATATTTAAAAGCATTTGAATATAAATGTGTGTTGGTTCTATTCGCTTCTCATTCCACAATTTTTGGACCATAAGCTGGGAAAATATGTCTTACTTGCAATTAACCCCCAAAACTGTTGTTTGGGGGAGGGGGGAAACTGTACCACGGCCCTTCAACACAAAATCAAAATAAACAATTATGACAGGAACTCGAAAAAAGTCCAAGCTGTTTCTTCATAAACTGCACTACACACTGTAATTATTTCTTTTTTAAAGGGTACCGGGAAATATTCAGTTACCGGGTGTCGCCTATTTTTGGCGACTTTTTTTTCTCGCCAACACCCGCTACTTGGCGCTTTTTTTTTGTCGCCAAATTTTTCACGTGTGAAACACCATTTTAGAATACGATAAAATAATACAACATGTTGAGCACTGTCAGGAAATACAAATTACTTTAACACATTAAAATTTCACAGATATTCCACTTAAAAAAAACAATAAAACAAAATACACCATCCATACTTAACACTAAAAATTGTCAGCAAATTCAGTAACAGGCAATTAAAAATGAGCAAACAGTAAACCACTTTTAACTAAAAAAATTTCAGAATATTAAGCAATCTAGTTCTACAGCTATGTAAACTATGCAACCAGTGGACCGTTTTTAACTAAAAAAACCTCAGTGGATTTAGCAACCTAGTTGTACAGCTATGTAAACTATGCAACCAGTGGACCGTTTTTAACTAAAAAAACCTCAGTGGATTCAGAAACCTAGTTGTACAGCTATGTAAACTCGGCAACCAGTGGTCCGTTTTTAACTAAAAAAACCTCAGTGGATTCACCAACCTAGTTGTACAGCTATGTAAACTAGGCAACCAGTGGTCCGTTTTTAACTAAAAAAACCTCAGTGGATTCAGCAACCTAGTTGTACAGCTATGTAAACTGGGCAAACACTGGCCCGTTTTCAACTCAAGACAACATCGGCGCATTAAATAACCTAGTTATACACCTCATATAAAGTCACTATATGAAAACATAACAACATCAAATATCCATTTACAATTCACATTGAAAACCTTAAGCAATTGCAAAAATTCTTTAAAAAAAACCACTTACCTTTATTTTAAGAAACTCTTCAAAAATATCCATAACACATCAGCTAATAACATAACACCAAAACACTTCCTTTTATTTAACATTATAATCACGCCCTCCTTCAAATAAACACACACTTCCTTTTTAAACAACAACATAATATTCACTACATTTCAAATAACACAACACATTTCCAAATACATCTTGTATTCCCCGTAAATAACTCAACAAACACCAAACAAGAACAGACACATCGAATATCGAATTCAAATTCACCTGCTTTTCGTTTAACGATTACAGTTAAATTGCCTAAACCAATCACAAAATTCCTTTACCAAACATCCTGGTATCGTTTAATGAACCCACCGAGCGTTTTTTCATCAAAATACAGCATCATCCAACACCTCAACTCAATCTACACAGGTTACAACAGACATCTGACTCTAACGCTAAAGTAAACAAACTTTCGACCAAACTCCAAGTTTGGCGACTCATCACCGCTTGGCGACGACACCCGGTAACCGAAGAATCCCCAGGGTACCTTTATAAAATTTCTTGAACGTGGAATAGCATTACAAATAGTAATTATATTAAACAAAAATGATTGCGTATGCTCGTAATGAAAAACGAATTTGAGTGCAGCAGGGAAAAATATTATAGCAACATGTAATTTTGAGCAGATCATAAATTTATGTAGGAACAAAAACTTACCGACTCGCACGTGGAGGAGATACGATATCGGGAGAGACAACCCGATTAAATACGAGTAGATTCACGATTAAAACACGTGATTAAGCACGATGTGCTGACATTACGCACGATGAAAACACATTTGATGAGACGTGCAACGGTGCATGATAGGAACACATTCACTACGACCGCACACGACAGAAACACATTGATGACGATTGCACGTTATTGAAGCACATGTATGACGATCACGCAGAATAAAAGCACAGAGATTACGTAGAATAAAATTAATCATGGCGATGGTACACTTGTTCACTTCGTTGTTTTTGCTGCACGTGGTTCCGGCGCGTTCAAACAACAGGGTCACCAGTTGTGGGTTTCACAAGGTTGTAGAGATAGTTCAAAACGCAATTTACACTTGTTAACAAAACACAACATTTATTTCTGAATAATCATATATTTGTACAGATTTTTTGAGCGTGCAAGCTCCACACCAAACGAAGCACACATCAAGGGAAAAAGTTACTGACTGACTGCCGTAGTCTGTTGCCAGATTCCAGAATTGAAAAGTTCTGAGTGGAGTGAAGGAGAGTAGTGGCTAGCACTGGCCACATCCTGCGCGGGGGAAGTGCGCAGATGCAAGGGGTGCCGGGCCGGCCGCCACATACTAAAAACTCTCCTCAGCAAAATTAACGCATTCGCGAATTGTAAACGAACACGTCTCCTAGGCGACGAAACTAAATAAACTAAAGTTGTTCGTAAAGTCAAAAGAAATTGATAACCACTGACAGCACTAACAAAAGCATTCCAGTTTTCTTACGAAAACTCGTGAAACGAGTTTGTCGTTTACGAGTGCAGCCGTTGAACTAAAAACATGAACTATTTCTTCAAGAACTAGGGGCCAAGGCCCCTAGACTCGCTTTTCGTATGAGGTATTCGGCCCCTAATAAGGCTTATTCGTAAAAAAGACAGTATTTCAACAGACAAATCCCAAAGATTGGATCAGGTAGATTGTTACTGAGCTACACGTTGCTTGGTTCTTGCATGTTCATTGGTACATAAAAATTTAAACTTCACACTACAGTAGACCACTCCCCCAAATCACGGTAGATACTTTGTTACAGGAATCCGTGTTCTACGGGTCCTGAGCTATACTCCACCTGGAGTGCGGAGTCCGCGTATAATCACTGGAAAAATTATTTGCACTCCTTAGAAACACAGTGATATTTAATGTTGCGATTCAAAAGTTATATTAATAAGGAGTTAAAGCGTAATAAAATCGGAACACCTGTTTCAGCTGTATTTTTAATTATGTAAAACCTATTGGACACCACCCATGGCGATTTTTCATTATTTGGCGACTTGCGTATATGTATAGTTAATAATGAGCTCTAAGAAAACAGTATTTCACATGTTTTATTTGATAAAATCTACGAATAGCTAGGATAGCTTGCCACCCATGACGACTTTTCATTATTTGGCGATTTACACATGCTCATGACCTATAATTACTGCTCATGCAAGGTTCCCGGAAAACCGTTATCCATATTTTCATATACATAATCCTTTGCAGATTGTGTGCTGTTTGGGTAGCGTATTTAGCACCACCAATTATATCATCTCGCCGCGCTGGCAAATAGGCATAGTTAACGCCACCAAATATGTCTACTGGTAGGAAATTGAAGAGAGAGCGTGTGGTGAGAGCTCGGTTTGAAACCAGGGACTTATGGGTGGTTGAATGAGGCGCAATCCGGCTTGGCCAAAAGGTACCTTTTCGACCGGCCTTCAATTGCCGGGTGTTGTGTGCGCGGAGGTGATCTCGTGCCGCCACACTAGAGAGTCAGTCAGAGGAACGATGTTCCAAGCGTTATGCAGTGGCGGTTCCAGAGGAGGGGTCACAGGGGTCATGACCCCCCCAAATGGTCTTCAACTAGCCTAGAATGCCTAGATTAACCATCCCCCCAAAAACCATAGCCCTAATGGGGCCTAGATTAACCATCCCCCCAAAAAAGAGGGCCCAAGCCGAGCTTAGACAGGGGGCCAAAATTCAGAGGCCTTGCATACATATCACATTCTGCTGCTGAAAGAGTATTCCTCTTCAGAAGATCATTGGTCTCTAAAGAGGACTAGTTTATTTTATAACACTAAAGTATGCACACAATATTCTACGTGCTCAGACGTTGCTCTTTGGCAGAAAAATATGCAGCCGTTTTGTAAGAATCACGGAAAAAAGCGCACCGGAAAAAAGCGCACCGGGAAAAAGCGCACCCGGAAAAAAGCGCACAATATTGAATTGGTTTGTATTTTGTGAAGAGAAGAGGGGGAGCTGAATTAAAAAAAATGTGAGAAACAAGCAGTAGCGGGTCTAGGGGGCTTCAGCCCCCCCCAAAAGAGATTGCTAAGGGGTTGCTTTATTATACATTTTAAGTAAATAAAATGATCTTTTTTTTATAACTTAGCCCCTCCCAAAATGTTTTACATTACTTCTAAAGGAGGGGACTAAAATTCTTCTTAGGACTTCTGAGGGACTAAAATTTTGCTTTATTGAACATTTTGTTTGGGTGAAATAAGCTTTTTTCGAAATTTAGCCCCTCCCCAAAAACATTTCTGGATCCGCTACTGTCCTACACTCTACAGAAGACCCTACAGACTCTACAAAAACTCCTTGTTCCAGATTAAAAAATAAATAGAAAATAAAAAGAGGAGTAATAAGAACAATAATACTAATTTCTTTTTTTATATATAAACTGATTTTTCAATTTGTTTGTATTCTTAAGACAAAGTCCAGAACTAGTGATTCAGTAACAAATTACAGCAGTTTCGAAAAATTTAAGTACCATCTCTCACCTAACAGGCAACCCTAAGAATCTAAGACTCCATAGATTTAACATGCACGTTCTCTGTAATATGTTATCACATTCAGTCTGATTTGTAATCAGCTATGGCTTATTATTACTGGTTTTCGTTTTATAGGAGCAAGAGTTTATTCTGATTCATGGTAATTTATCTTGTTAACTCTTTGGTTTTAAATAATAATTCTTAGACTGAATGATTTATAAGTATATAGTATATTTACATATAAATATTTTTATTTTTGAAAGTATTTAATTTAAATATTACTACTTTTATTTTAGACATACTTTTTTTTTCAGAATTAAATTGTGGTATTAATAAGTCAATTTAAAAAACTTCCTTAAAAAAAAAAACTTTTTAAATAAAATATTAGTGTAAGTGTACTGTTTTTAAACGAACTTTCATTTCTAAATTCTAAAAAAAAAACCCTTTATAAAGTAAACTGGCTAAAAATTATTTAAAACTCATTTCTTAAAATGTAAAATATCGGCTATATATAATTGTAATTAAAATTAATTTTTAATTAGTTTTGTTGGAATAGTTTTAATTATTATATTTTTACCATTATTAGTATTGCAAAGCTTATTCCCCCTCACCAACTTTGATTAAATATATATGCAAGCCTTTTTATGAGTAAACTGAAGCTTTCTACATCACCTCATTAATGTATACAGGCACATTTTAGTTATTGGGAATTTTTGTAAGAGGGCTTTATAAAAATTAAAAGTTTGTATTTGTTTACATTTAATCTCCTGAAAATTTTAATTCGCCGCAATAAAATAACTATATAATTAATTCTATATGTGTAAGGCCAATTTATAAAGAAGAAAATCCTAGGTCAGTGTTCTTTAGGGACCACCTATAATAGGGATTGAAAGTGATTATGATTTTTATTTAATATTTAAAATATTAAAATTATTACTTATAGTTATTATAACTTGATGTAAAACTGTGAGAACAACTCAATTAAGAAAAGGGAAATGTTATTAACTTTCGTTCACCAAATAATTTTTTTTTTTTTTTTTTTACATAAAATATATTGTATCCCATTGAAAAATAAAATATAAATAAATAAATATTTTAAAGAAACCCTAATATTTAGAAATAATTTTAAACCAGTACAGCAGATTGGGAATGAAGAAAATTGTTTAAACCAAGGGCTTAAAAAATAACCCTATTTAAATTAAGCAACCTTGACAGTGAACTTTTTAAAAAAATATTTTGTCAAGACACAGACTGGAGTTCCTTTTCGCATTTTAAATGAAACAGTTAAGATGACCCGTTAAAAATGTTAAAAAAAAAAAAAAAAAAAAAAAAAAAAAAAAAAGATTTTGAAACGAAGTTTGGAGGAGGGAACGTGCCCCCCCCCCCCACACAGATTGTTACGCTGTTTGTTTTAAATTTTTAAACAAATTATTGTTTAACTGATTTTGGTACGAAATTAGGGGGAGCATAGGGAGATACGTGCCCCCCCACCAATCATTTCAGCACTGCCACAGATTTTCCTCTATTTGTTTTGATAAAAATGATTTCATCCATTCTGTAGATGAATTCCGATGTTTTAACCCCGAGTTTTAGTGACCGGATGTGTTATCCGTCATTCATCAACGCGCGACGAAGAAAGAGAGTATACACCTTCACACTGTCTCTCCCCTCTTCTCCCGAGGCTATTTCTTTGTTTGTGCTTCTTGGAAAAACGTGAACGTGACCTTGACAAACTCCTTGACAACCCAGTAGTCAGTTGTGGGAGTTTCTATTGGGGGAGGGGGGGCATTCAAAGTATGAAGCATGTTAGTTTAAAAATGATACAAAAAAAAATCAAATACTTAAAAAAAATTCACTTCACCAAAAGGCGCTCTTTCGGATGCCCACTCCTTCCTTACAATCCCCCCCCACACACACACACATACTCATCCAAAAAAATAAACCCCTTCAATATTGTGCGCTTTTTTCCGGGGCGCTTTTTTCCGGGGCGCTTTTTTCCAGTGCGCTTTTTTCCGGGTGCGCTTTTTTCTGGTGCGCTTTTTTCCGTGCGCTTTTTTCCGCCCACCGAATTGAAAATATGTGCGTTCATCCATATCCATCCATATATGGAGGGCAAGGGAAGAGAGAGTCAACACGAGTGTGATTAAGGTAAGGGTGGATGGGGTAATTGCCCCGAACCCACAATAAAAGAAAACTCTCAAAATCAAAAAATGGTTTGTAGAAAAATGTGTGAATAGTGTGTTCGTAATACATTACACTCGTATTCAACACCCCCCCCCACACACACACACACACAAACACACCCTTTCAAACAGCCTTCCTCGTTTTCAAAAGCAATCTAAGGAGCACCTATGTTTGTAAATAATTAATTTATGGAATCCAAATCTAGCGTAACTACTACAAGACCATAAAAATTATAGAAGAGGAATGGGGGGGGGGGTCACTGAGGGAAGGGGGCCATACCTAAACATGGCCGTATTACACATCAAGCTGAGTATGCTTCCCTATGAGCTCCAGGGCCGCCTGCGTTAAAATTTAGAAGGAAAAAAACCATAGTCAAACGTTATTAAAGCTATTTTAGTGTTACTATTTCTATACAGCATTTGTAACTCTGAAAAAATAATTCTGATTAATTAGCGACTTTGTACACAATAAAACATTTCCGGCATTGTTAGCCACTACACTTCTTAATTGAAATTTGAATGAATATGTGCTAGAAAGTTTGAAGCTGACTATTTAGCTTGAAGTTTTATGTGGGAATTTCAGTGATGACCTGCATTAGACAGATCATTGTGATATATTTTGAAATTCAATAATGTAATGAGAATTTTTAGCACAATGTCTACTCGAAAGAGCTATGGTAATCATAAGAAGGCTTAAAAAAATACTGTGGAGGAGCGTGCTATCAGCTCCTTACAATAGATAAAAATTAAGAATATGTCGAGTGTAACATCCATTGAATAAAAATACCATCTAGTAAAAACTTAACAACATTTTATTCAGACTTTAAGTCGAGCATGCAAGCTCTGCACGATACGGTCAATTTACATCCATAGAGTTCTGGTAACAACAACAGCAACGCGATAATAATCATAATAATACTAGTACTGCTGCTAACCATGCGTGAGCACACTTCCTTTTTATACTGCCGGACCGCACATCAGCGTTGACAGATTCCCTGGCTCTGCTATCGTGGAAGTAGCCGCTAGTGCTCCTCACAGGATGCGCGAAGAGATGCGCGGAAGCTTGTTCGATGTGGTGGCCGCTGAAGGATCAGATTGGTGGTCAGGAACGCACCGATCGCAGGCGCGGCGGCCGCCACAGTACTCCCCCTCCAGTGACCACGAAACTTTCACAAATATTTTGAATTGAAACGCACTCTCCGACCAGAACGTGTAGTAACAGCCGGAGGTGACGTGATGCAAGATGCTGGTTTGGTCACAGTCGGAGGTGGAGTTACGGAGGATGTGGGCGTTGACACTGTTCCTGATGGACATTCTTTACGGTCGGCCGGTGAAGCATTGTCCGTACGTTCAGGAGCCCAGATAAACGCGGGTTTGAGGCGGTCAATGTTTATAACAGACTCCTTGTTGTTTACCAAATTTTAAAAGTGTTTACATTTCGTTCGAGGACTTTGTGGGGTCCGGTATACGTGGGAGCGAAAGCAGTCCTTGATGCATCATGTCTCAGGAACACATGCGAAGAGTTCTGCAAGTCTTTATTCACAAACACAGTTTTTGAGCAATGGGCGCTGGTGGGTACGGGGCGAATAGCTGACATGTAGTCTTTTAACTTTTGCACGAATGTTTGCTGGTCGGCACAGCATGTGGGTTAACTGTCCGCTTGCATGAATTCTCCGGGCAGACGGAGACTGGTGCCGTACACCAACTCGGCAGCAGAAGCACCGATATCCTCTTTAATGGCGGAGCGCAAACCAAGTAAGACTGTTGGAAGAACGTCGGTCCATTGAATCGAAGTATGACATCGTATTGACTGCTTCAATGAGCGATGAAAATTTTCGACAATGCCGTTAGAGCGCGGATGATACGGGCTAGTGCGCACTCTGTGAGTGCCCAGGAGCTTGGTTAACGCCGTAAAAAGCAAGGACTCGAACTGACGACCTTGGTCGGTGGTGATTCGCTCCGGAACTCCAAAACGCGCAATCCAAAAGCTATAAAATTGTTTGGCAACCGTGTCGGCAGAAATGTCTACTATGGGAATTGCCTCGGGCCAGCGTGAGAAACGATCGATGCAAGTGAGCAAATAAGAAAATCCGTTAGATGGAGGTAGAGGTCCAACTAAGTCGATATGCACTTGTTGAAAGCGGTAATTTGGCAACTCAAATCTTTGTAGTGGGCTGTGAGTGTGCCTATGGATTTTTGATTTCTGGCACTCAATGCATGCACGTGTCCACTTGCCAATGTCTTTTAACATTTATGGCCACACAAAACGCTGTTGCACTAACTTCCCTGAAGCTTTTATCCCAGGGTGAGACAGACAATGCAAGTTATTGAAGATGGCACGTCGGAACCTCGCAGGAACGTAAGGTCTGATCTTACTGCCCTGAATATCACAATAAAAAGATGTATCAGGAACGAGCTGCATGGGCTGGAGATTCAGACTACTACCGGTTGTATTTTGTAGGAGGGCTTGAAGCTCCGAATCCTGTTTCTGTTCGTTTGCCAGAGCTATGAAATTGGTTGACGAGGGCATCGAAATTTCCTCTATGCGGGACAGAGCATCGGCGACGACATTTTCGGCACCAACAACATGGCGAATATCTGTCGTAAATTGGCTGATAAAATCGAGGTGTCTCATCTGGCGAGGGGATGCTTTGTCGGACCGCTGTTTAAACGCAAAGATTAGGGGTTTGTGATCTGTAAAAATAGTAAAGTTACGTCCTTCCAGGAAGTGACGAAAGTATTTGATGGCGGCGTAGATAGCCAAAAGTTCGCGGTCGTACGTACTGTAAAGCGTCTAGGTTGAGGAAAGTTTTTGGAAAAATAAGCGAGAGGCTTCCAGGTGCCCTGATCGTTTTGCTGCAAAACTGCTCCTAAAGCAGAGCTGGACGCATCTACCATAAGGGAAAGGGGCTTAGACGCCGACGGATATTGCAGGACGGTGGCAGAAATTAAGTCACTTTTGCATTTTTGAAATGCTTCGCGCACTTCGGGAGTCCAAGCAATAGGACGCTTGTCTTTCTTTTTACTGCCTACCAAACAGGCATTCAGAGGAGCTTGAGTGGTAGCAGCGTGCGGAAGAAAACGACGGTAAAAATTCAGCATAGCGAGGAATCGACGCAACTCCTGAATTGTAGTCGGTTCGGGGATATCTCGTACAGCGGCAACTCTATCCATGAGAGGTCGAACGCCGTCGGCTGAAATTTCGTGGCCAAGGAAAGATACCTTGGGTTTGTTGGGGTCTGACATCGCCGCAGTAATCTCCTGCATCCGGAAACTAGCGCGTTACGGCGCGGAAGGCGATAACTGTCAACTGCGCAGGAAAATACTTTTGCACCTGGCTCGCGCTGAAGTGAAGAGAGAATTACGAGTCGGTGTGCATGATGATGGCTTAGCTCCAGCGACCAAATGTGACATGCTTAATTCTTTATCGTTTTCAATATGTAACCTAAATTCGTAGAAGTTTTAAAATAAATATAGTTTAAGTGGTGATTTGTGTAATGTGTAATTATTTAATAGTTTTGTATTAGCAACCTTCTAAAGTGGTGACCCGTGTGAAAAGGAAACTCAACACGTGCAGTATATAATCCCAGTGCATCTGCTTCAAGAACGTATATAAGTGGATATGGAACGCTGAAGAACGTATATAAATAGATTTTCAATGCTCAAGCCGATATATTTTTCATCGGTATATTTCGTGTGTGTAAAAAACCGCTGTGTGTTGTCGACGTGAAATAAATTATGTGAACAACGTGAGCTGAACCAAGCTGTGTGTGTTGTGAGTTATGTGAGCAGCTTAAATCATCATATTGCAATATCTGTGCACGTGTTCCCGATGTTACTTATATGATTACGGTAATAAGCATCCGGCTGCATATTAGTGTGCTCTTCTGTGTTTATGTATTGCGCAAAGCGTGAAGTCTGCCCCGGTAAGTGTTTTACTCACTTTTTCCATGTTGCGTTTAGATTCCTGTGTGTGACAGCCTTTCTTTTACATATTATTTGTATATATTGGTTGAGGTATTGCATTATTATATTACTAGTTGTCATAAATCGTGTGTCAATAGTTTAGATGTATAGAATATATTTTCCCCTCATTGCTAGTGTTAATTAATTTTTTGTATATGTCTTAGCTGTATTATAACTTAGTATTAGTGATATAACGTGTTATTATTGGTATTATTAGGTAAATATGCAGAACGAGGCTGTAGTTAATGCTGGAGAGGCAGCGGCAAATAATGCCAATGCAATTTAGCGAGTAGGTATCAAATACGCTCCTTTTTGGCGTGCTAACCCCAAAATTTGGTTTTATCAACTCGAATCTCAATTCACGCTGGCAGGAATAACTAATACCACTACTCAGTACCATCATCTAGTTGCATCTCTACAACCGGAGAGTTAGCGATTGTAGGAGACATCATAACCTCTCCCCCTCAGGATAACCCTTATGCCGCGATTAAAACACGTTTAATCAACCAGTATGCTGTTAGTGAGGACTCACGCCTTCGCGAGTTAGTATCGGGCATGCAGCTGGGTGATAAAAAACCATCCAGGTTATTACTAGAGATGCGCAGTAAGGCGGGCGCTCAGGTAGGCGACGATTTGCTAAAAACATTATTTGTTCAGAGGCTGCCTGCCAACGTGCAGCAAATCTTAGCCATTTCCAACGATAATTTAGACAAGTTAGCCGAGATGGCGGACGGTATTATGGCCGCTACGGGGCCTTAGTATTTCCAGTGAATAACAATTATGAGTGAATAACAATTATGATTTGTTGTTACAGAACTTGAATTTAATAAATCATTTAGTCACCTGATGTGATGTCTATGCTTATTAATTAAAGCATTACAGACTGTTAATGAAGTTAATGAGATGCTTTTTCCTTCGTGTTCTGACAAGCAAAGTATATTCTAAACTCTTCAATATTGTCAACTGCGCCTTTAAAAGAAGGTTGCTAAAGGTACAACCCTCCATACATGCTTTATTTGACCTATATAACAAAAGTGTCTGTGTAAACAGGAAAATAACTGCTGAGACAGAAAAGTGTTGACGTTTAAAACGACGTATAACCGATATCGGCGTCATATAAACGAAGCATTTTTGCTAAAATAAATAGGAATGAATCGGGACTTCATGAAAGCGACGTATAAATGTTGTTCCTAATGCACTCTAGACCCCGTGGAGCGGTACCAGATCCCCATATAGATAGGCGATGAGCGGAAGGGGTGAAACAATTGTTATACTGTATTTCTTTCGATGTTTTAATTGTGATATAGATAAAGGAATACAGTTCAAAAAAAAGAGATCTAGCCTACCTGCCCTGGTAGCTTTTCTTTTGATTTCCTGTTTCCTGCTACTATCACAGTGAATCAAGTGAGTGTCTAAAGGACGAATACAATTTATTTCTGGATTAAATAAACACATCTTACACTACACAACATTTACAAAAGACATGGGAAAACCCCTTTTTCACGTCAGTTTTCATCGAAGCCTTCGCTGCATCTGAAAGGCAAAAAAAGGATTAGAGTTCAAAAGCGCCCTCTTCTGGCGCAGGGGAAAGTCATTCTGCTTCATCCTCCGGCCCCAAAGGACCTTTGGACAAACAGTCACTAGGTCCTTTTCCATCTACATTAAGTTCAACAGGATACAAAAGTTGAATTGGTCGTTTCAGTATAGTTCCATTGGGAAGTTTGATAGTGCATGCACGAGTCTTTCCATCACGTCCGGGATGAACACTGATGACTATACCCATCTTCCACATAAGTCGAGGAAGCTTTTCGTCATACACTAAGACAGTCGAATTTTTCGTCGGTTCAACATTTGATTTGGACCGCATTGACTGGTGGGCAGATCTCAGTTCTAACAAATACGATGATTGCCATTTTCTCCATATTCTTTCCAAAATGGCTCTTTTATGTTTCCACCTACCCTTTAGATCAGACTTGGTGGAGGTTGGCGCTACCGATGAGTGTGGAAGGAGAGCAACAAGTCTTCTACCTATGAGGAAGTGTCCAGGAGTAAGTGGCTCAGGTTCCTCGAACTCACTGTAGACAAATGTCAAAGGTCTGGAATTTATAATAGCCTCAACTTCTATGACTATGGTCTCTAGTTCTGGAAACGTCAAAGATGATTTTCCTAGTATTCTTCTTAGGCAATTTTTTGTGGATCTTATAAGCCTTTCCCAAAATCCTCCCCACCATGCTGCTCTAACGTACGTTCTGCTGTACGATAAAATTCCACTCGACGTTTTTATTTGCAAAGTAGTTCTGGATTTCTTCTTCCTTCAAAAGTTTCCACAGCAAATTTATTTCGGTTTTAGCTCTTTTGAATGTACTCACGTTGTCCGAGTATACTTTTCTGCATAGTCCTCTTCTGGATACAAATTTTCTAAACGCGAGTAAGAATGTTTTGGTTGTCAGATCTTCGGTGAGCTCAAGATGGACAGCTCTGGTGACGGCACACGTAAAAAGCAGAATGTAGGCTTTTTTTGTTCCGTCTGTACTTTTTACGTAAAGGGGACCAGCATAATCGATACCCGTTACTTCAAATGGATAAGTCTGCTTAATACGATCTGGGGGAAGAGGAGCTTCGTCTTGGGTAAAAGGCTTAACTTGAAATTTTTTGCAAAGATTGCAGTTGAACACAATGCTCTTGATTCGCTGTCGTCCTTTTAGGATCCAAAAATTTTCTCTAACGTCTGTTAAGGTGTCCGCAATTCCTGCATGCCCTAACCGCAAATGGCTGCGGCGAATCACGAGATTGGTAAGGTGACTTCTGTCGGGTAACAACATCGGGTACGCTTCGTTATGAGTAATGTCAGCATACTGAAGTCGGCTTCGAAGGCGAATAATATTGTTTTCATCTAACCCAACGGAAAAAATATTCAATTTGGAATTTGGAGATATTTCACGCCCGCACCTTAGTGCTTCCAATTCTTCCCCGAAGTTTTCTTCTTGAGTTTTTCTTATCCAGTATTCTTCTGCTGACTGTAACTCGTCGCTACTAAGAGTTCCAGATCTTCTGTTTTCTTTATTCTTAAGGTTAAAGATAAATCTTTTTACACAGGCAGTGATGCGTAAGAATTTCGTTAAGTGCCCAAATTTTTCAATGTCAATAATTTTTTCGGTCTCGACATTTATAGTGCAAACGGTTGACTCATTCACTTCGTCACAATTTCCAATGTCCGCAATTTCTTGGCTTTCTTTTGGCCAATAATCTTCACCTTCTCTCAACCACTTTGGTCCTTTCCACCACAGTTCTTTATCAAGCAGATTTCGTAAAGATTCGCCTCGAGTCAGCACATCAGCTGGATTTTGATCTCCAGGGCAGTGCGACCAAAATGAAGCATCAGTCCTTGAACGAATCTCACTCACACGATTTTGGACAAACGTCTTCAGTTTCTTAGAATTTCCACGAATCCAATGAAGCACAATCATCGAATCTGTCCAGAATCTAATTCGTGCATTTGTTATATTTGAAAGGCTGTTTCTTACGTACTCATATAGTCGACTTCCAACTACAGCTGATAGCAATTCAAGTCTTGGAAGAGTTAATTTTTGAAGTGGTGCAACTCTGGATTTGGAGCAAATTAACGATATCCGAAACTGTCCGTTATAATCTGTATACCGAATATACAGGACTGCACCGTAGGCTCGCTTGCTCGAGTCGACGAAACAATGAAATTCAAAATCTTCATTTTCGTTAGCGTCCTTGAGGTAAAATCTGGGTATTTCAAATTCCTTTAAATCTTCTAATTCATCACACCATTTGTTCCATTCTTTCATTATATCAAATGGTAGAAGATCATCCCATTTAAATTTTTGATCCCAAATATCCTGAAGAAGAATTTTTGGTCTCAGCGTACAGGGAGTGATAAAGCCAATGGGGTCGTATAATTTTGAGGCAATTTTCAAAAGTAATCGTTTAGTTAACGGATTAAATTTTTGATTAAATTTAAGAAATTCACATGCTAATTTTAACGTATCATCGTCTGAATTCCAGAGGTAACCTAAAACTTTCGAAGTTTCCCTTAAAGATTCGTTACAGTTTTCAGCCTGATCCAGCTTTATTTGAAGACAACCCGAATTGGTTTTCCATTTACGCATATTAAATCCACCTTCGTGTAAAATTTCTTTTATTTGTCGGTAAATTTCAAAACACTGATTTTCATTTTCTAATCCAGAAATTAAATCGTCAACGTATAATTGGGAATTTAAAATACGATATGCTAACGGATATTTATGTTTGTACTTTCTTATGTGATGTTTGTGAGTTGCAGCCAATAAAAAAGGACTTGGAGTAGCTCCAAATAAAACACGAGTCATTCGAAAAATGGTAGGTTTCAAACTCGCATTCCTTTCATAATCATTCTCAAGCCATAAAAACCTAACCGCATCTCTATCATTTTCATCTAACAATATCTGTAAGAACGCTTGCTCTATATCGGCAGTTAACGCGATTGGTTTGTTTCTAAAATCTATAAGTATTTTAGTGAGTCAGGATTCAAATTCGGTCCGGAATGTAAACAATCATTTAACGATAATTTATTTTGCGAGTGTGGTGAGGCGTCAAAAACTACTCTTAGCTTCGTTGTAATTTTATCATCACGAATAACGGCCTGATGAGGCATATAATATTCTCTATCGATATTCATTTTCTCCTTTTCTTTAAATTCTACAGGTTCGATTATACCCTCGCAAATCTGTTTCGATAATACATCCCTATACCGCTGGTAAAATTCCTTATCTCTATCAAATCTCTTAACCAGTTTTCCTAAGCGACATTTTGCGATTTCATAATTATTTTCTAATTTATCCGCATTCTCATTCCACGGTAGTTTAACCTTGTATCTGTTGTTCTGAAATTTTATATTTTTCTCAAAATCCTTTAAAACAACTTCTCCGTCATTATTGGATAAATCCCTTTTTTCGTTTTCAATGCCCATTATATCCAATTTCCAAAAATTTTGTAAAATCAGATCGGAATTTTCTTCTCGCGAAGAATCTACAACTACCTTCATTAGTTTCGCGCTCCTCTCAGTGTCAATTTTATTTTCTAAATCACAAGAACCGCTCAAAACCCATCCGAAAAGACTATCCATTGCAACAACAGAAGAATTCGGTATCCTGCGTATTTCACCGGAGACGATACTCCAATAATGTTCGGGGCCTATCAGAATTCTGACTGGGGGGAAATCAAGGAGTTGGGAATGCTCATTTCCACTTCGAAACAGCTGATCCGATGATTCATCTGCCAGTGAAAATTTGTTTATGCCACAATGTTCTTTTATTTCTCGCTCTGGCCGATAAATTACTGCACTGCTTATCTTGTCAGTAGCTAAAGCTTCTAATTGTATCTTTTTCGTGGGATCACGAACGTTTCTCAAATTTACTAGAACGCGATTTATAATTTCTTTCTGGGGTTCTTTCGAACCAAAGGGGTATATTTTTGTAGTTTCTTTTCCTATTATTTTTAATTTTAATTCATTAACGAGTTCCGATTCAATAAATGATCTTTGACTCCCCAAATCTAATAATAACCGTATTTCGGCTGGTTTAACCTTATTTTCTACAAATACTGTTGCAGTTTGAAGTAAAATATCTGTGTTCGAATTTCTATCTCCTGTAACGGAGGACACGATCGTTTCACTCTGGGGAACTTCTGCTTTTGGTTCCAAACGTTTTTCGCAAATATTTTGATTATGTTTTTGGAAACAGAAATTACATGCGGGTTTCTTAAAACATCGATTTACAACGTGAAATTTTTGTAAACAATTAAAGCACCTTCCTTGACGTAATAGACTTTGTTTTTTATCAGAAATACTTAATTTACATTCATTACTTTCATGACGATCATCGCTACAGAATATACACTTATTTTTATTACTAACTACATTAAAAGCAGCAGCACTCGGATTCTTGGCGTATTTTGGTTTCGAAAAATTATTTTGTCCCAATCTAGTTAAATCCCTTTCATTTCTATTTTTAGAATTATGCTGAAAGTAATCAGACTCCTTATTCTGAAACGAAAATGTACGTTCTCTAATTTCGATTTCGGTTTTCAAATATTCTAACAATTGCGTTACATTCCAAGAGTCTGTTTCGTTTTTATATTCGTGGTTGTAGTTCAAAATTAAGCTATCAGGAATTAATTTAGTTATGATAGGAAAAAGTAAATTACCATAACTGTCTAGCTCAATACCAAGCGATTCTAAACTACGTATTTGAATTTCACATGTATCATACAATTCGCGCAGGTCTTTTATATTTGATGCATTACGAATAGGTGACAAATTTAATAAATTATTTATGTGAGACCTAATCAAAATTTCCCTTTTGCCATATCGGTCTTCAAGAATTTTAACAGCAATATCATAATTTTTGTCTGACAACGATAATCCCTGTATCGCGATTTGAGCTTTTGATTTTAATAAGCTTTTTAAGTATGTAAATTTGTCTATTTTATTGAGATTTTTATTATCGTGTATCGCGTTTTTGAACTGAGACCAAAATTCTTGGAAATTCTCAGGATTGCCGTCAAACTTTTCGATGTTAATTTTGGGTAATTTAATCTTAATTGGAACATTTGAATTTAGAGATGGGTCGTTAGTAATTGTATTTGAAATATCGGCGCTAGCATTTTTTGTTTCTTGATTCGTGCATTTTTTTAGAACTTTTTCAATTTTAATTTTATACATGATGATTTTATCTCTATATTCTTGAGCTGCTTCAACTTCGGCTGGGATTGGTTTACAGTCTTCGATTTCATCTATGATTAACTTATCGAGCTCAATTATTTGTTTTTCCTTTTCTGACAACTGAGCGAGAGCAATTTCTAAATATTCCTCATCTAATTTTGCCAAGGCTTCGTCGATTTTAGGAGTCAGTTTCGTGAAGCTTGTACTCAAGCCACCTCTTTGTGTTTTCAATTTATTCGTCACTTCTGACGTCATTTTTTTTTTCACTTAACAATTACAAACAATCAGCAGGAAAAATCGAGGGTTAAGGCACCAAATGAAACAATTGTTATACTGTATTTCTTTCGATGTTTTAATTGTGATATAGATAAAGGAATACAGTTAAAAAAAAAAGAGATCTAGCCTACCTGCCCTGGTAGCTTTTCTTTTGATTCCTGTTTCCTGCTACTATCTCAGTGAAACAAGTGAGTGTCTAAAGGACGAATACAATTTATTTCTGGATTAAATAAACACATCTTACACTACACAACATTTACAAAAGACATGGGAAAACCCCTTTTTCACGTCAGTTTTCATCGAAGCCTTCGCTGCATCTGAAAGGCAAAAAAAGGATTAGAGTTCAAAAGCGCCCTCTTCTGGCGCAGGGGAAAGTCATTCTGCTTCAAGGGGTGACTTCCATTTTAATGAGCCGGAAATCCAACTTTAGCCGGCGTCCCCTCATTTTGAACCCATTCCAGAGGAGGGACCAATCCCCTGAAATAGGCACCCCCAGGGGTATCGTTTAACAACTTGGAGGACATTGGAGCCACGACGGATTTTACGTACACTCGCTCCCATGAGCGTACACGGACCCACAGCAGCCGAGTCAAGAGGGAGTTGATCCTCCCTAGCACTGGCCAAGCCGGATACTGCTTCACTTGCCGTGTTCTTGTTCTTATGGGAACAGAGTTTAGCGCCCAGACCACTGCGGGACACGTATAAATGTAAAAATCGTATAAACGAGAAGCGTATAAAGGGTGCTTTACTGTATATAAAGCTTTGAATTTTGTTAGAAATTCTGCACAACTTAGGACAGTTGCGCAAATAAAATTTTGATTAAATTAAATAGCCCCAATACAGTGTATTCAGAAATCTTTCAAGGGGGGGGGCGGGAGAGGGATAAGTATAGTGAAGCATACGTATAGGCTTGTCATAGAACACACACGAACACAAAATTTGCTCTTTTTTATGCATAAATTGTGGACCTTCTGTTGAAAATAATAAAATAAAGAAATAATTGAATTACTTTATTATTAATTGAATAAATTGATCGTTTAATTTGTTTGGATTCTTAGGAAAAGGACCAGAACTAGTCATTCAGCAATAAACTGAAGCAGTTGGGTCAATCTTAAGTACCATCTCTCACCTACCAAACAACCCCAAAACAGAATATATGACCCACACATGTAACATGCACGTTCGCCATAATTACTCTAACCTTCAGTCTTATTCCTAATACAATATCGCTTATGATTACTGGTTTTCTTTTTCTAAGTGTAAGGGTTTATTCTGACTCATGGTAATTTATTTTGCTAGTTCTTCGGTTTTAAATAATAATTATTAGAATAATGAATGATTTATAATTATAAATTTACATATATATTTTTAATTTTGAAAATATTCAATATAAACATTACTCCTGTACTTAAAAGAATCAAATATATACATAGTATATATTTTCCATAATTAAATTAGTCAATCAGAAATAACTTCTTAAAAAAAAGAAAAGAAAAGAAAGAAAGAAAACTCTTTAAATCAAATGTTAGTGGAATATGTAATGTTTTTAAACAAATTTTCATTTCTAAATGATATAAAAAAGAAACTGATTTTAAGGGAACATTTTAAAGGAAACTGGTTTAAAATTATTTAAAACTCATTTCTTAATGTCAAATATTGGTTATAAATAACTGATTAAAACTAATAGTTTTGCTCGAATAGTTTTAATAATAATACTTTTACTCTTATTGACATTGTATAGCGTATTGCCCCTCACCAATTTTGATTAAACATACCTCTAAGCGTTTTTATGAAAAAGGCTGAAACTTTGTGCATCGCCTCATTAATGTATGGGGACGCATTTTACCTTTTTGGGAATTTTTGTAAGAGGGCTGTATATAAAGTAAAATTTAGTATGTATTTACATTTAATGATCTGAAAATTTTATTCGATACCATAAAGTAACTCTGTTGTTTATTCTATCTGGGGGCACGTGCCCCCCTTTTTAACCCCCGACACTAAGTCTATGGTTCATATGTATTTAACGCTTAAAACAATACTTAACCTAGTAACAATAGCTTCCTAAGGAAGGCTTATCATTGTTTCCAGACCAACAGAATTGTGGAGGGGCACATGAAAGATTTGAGGGGGGCACCTATTGAATTTAAGAGCAGAAAAGGGAAGTATCTTTTAAATTTTAAAACAAATGTTTGTTTAAAAGATTTTGAGATGAAGTTAGGGCAAAGGGGGGGGATACGTGCCCTCACTCTGCGTCCTCCCCAACGCAAAACCTGTGGCTCATATGTATTATACGCTTAGAAAAACCTAATAACAATAGCTTCCTGAGGAAGGCTTATCACTGCGTTGCGTCCTGACCTACTGAAATTTTGGAGGGGTACAGGAAAGCATTGAGGGAGGGGGGGGGTGCACATATCGAATATAAGAGCAGAAAAAAAAAGTTTTTCAAATTTTCAAACAAATGTTCATTTGACAAATTTTTTGAGACGAAGTTTAGGGGAGGCACGGTGGAAGGGGAACGTGACCCCCTTGTGCCCCCCTCCCGACGCTTTTGCTATGGTTCATATGTTATATGCTTAGGAAAGCCTAATAACAATAGCTTTTCTAAGAGGTTTATCACTCCCAGACCTACTGAACTGTAAGTTAACCCCTTTACCCCAAAACAAAAGAAATTTGGACATAAGATCCAATTACCTTTCTCATGTATATTACAAAACAAAGAATGTTTATGTCCAACATTTAGTAAAAATTATGGGCGCGTTTACCGTTCGCGTTTTTTCCGCACACCATTTCTGATGTACAAGCGTTCAGAAAACGACAAAAATGTCCAATTTTTTTCACGGTGTCACATTTCCATATTACGATCATTTCTAAAATTTTTGTAGTCGCAATTGATCCCACAAGACGCATCGCTTTGTACCCAGTTCTGAAAATCCCCCCCCACCCCGCGGTCCCCGTCAATTACATCTATGGTCCCCGTCACTTCTTTCTTCAACTTTGTTGAGTGTTGGGTGCGCCACCCCTATGCTTCCGCCTGGAAGGAACAGGAAAACAAAGTTATATAAACCAAACAAGAAACAGGGGGAGGGGGGGGGGCTATCCCTAAGGGAAAGAATCTGTCGCACCCCTTGAAAAATTTCGGGAACGTGGAGCAACTAATTAGGATATCTTTGACCTTCAAACTGGACACCCGAATTCCAAGAGGGAATCTTTTTCTGAAGGACATCCGCTTTTTCTGTTCGCGAAAATATTTTGTACAAGAGGAAGCAGTTTGCCCTAGCCTAGCAACACACCAATGTTACATGCCAATTTACGCCAATGTAAAAATATGATTACAGCTTGTTAGTTGTTTTTACTTTATTATTATAAATATTTGGATAACAAATTATTTTCTTCTTTTTCTCAATTTTTACAAGACCTCTCTTCAAAATCAAGAACTTATTTCGTATTTTCATTTGTTTTGTATCGTGTGTTTAAGAAACATGCAAATATAAGTTATTAAAAATAATTTTTAAACTAATCCCTCCTAAAAAGTACTTGAGTGCGAGCCAAATATTCTATTTTACTAGTTTTATATTGGCGGGGCAATATAAAACATGAAACTTACCCCTGTTTACTATGTTTGAATCTAGATTGTTATCAACCATTATTAAATAAAAGCAAGTTTTATTTTCTTTCTCCGTTGATTTTATTTTTGTGTGTGTGTGTGTGTGTGTTATTGATTTAAGTCGAAATACTAGAACTTTTAGAAGATGTTGATATTTTGCTGGGCTTCAGTGCGTCCCCACCTGCGTTAGCTTTTTCCATCTTGAGTATAACGATGAGCGGTGTGGTGTTTCTAGCGCTCGTTTGCAACCATAAGATTTCCCATCCATAGAAAAAGTTCTGATACCAACTGCCCGAAATTTTCATTTCGTTTGCTTAGTCGTTATTGCATGATGCGCAAAAAAAAAAAAAAAAAAAAATATTTACACTCTTTGAAACGATTTGCGAAAAATCTCAAAGTCTAATCAAAACTTTTTAAAAAATTGATATGCGTAGTTTAAGTTGAGTGTGTGACCACTTATCATATCACCAAATATCATTTCAGTCCCTTTAGCGCATCGTGAGGTGCGAACAAATATTTACGCCGTTTGAAACATTTTATGCAAAATCTCAAAATCTGATCAATTTTAAAAAAAATAAAAAAATTCGACGTTATTGTTTAAGTAGAGGGATCTGATCATTTTTTTTTTTAAATTTGACTCGTATAGTTTAAGTTTAGTGACTTTCTATCATATCACCAAATTTCACTTCATTTTCTTGAGCCATTTTTACGTCATTGCATTTAAAACAGCATGTGCTTCTACTCATTTCTTAGATGTTAATTACTGGAGCAAGAACTGTCAATCACTGGAGTCAAAACTTTGTTCTTGGTATCAATGACTGGTGTTGCCACCATGACAACTTATAAAATATGGAAAAAATAGAAATTTCCAATATTCTATGATAAATTACCTTACATGAAAATTCAAAGTTTTGAAAACAAAAATTTCGTTTCTAGATAGTTTTTATAATTAGCAATTACTAGTTAATGCTTATTATTGCCTTTAAAATGTTAATTACTAGTGCCCTTATCCTACACATTTCAAAAGCTCAACATTACACAAAAAAGACTTTTAATACTACATTTAGAAATTGTTATAAATAGGAGGTGGAAAGGGGCCATCGAGCACTATGTCTCTTAACCTGAAGGAGCTTATAAAACAGAAAAAAAGGTTCTAGATTAGATTACAAATAAGCGAAACACGCAGATCTCTAGTTTAACCAATCTGCTTGTAAATATCAAGCAGTAATCAACTTTTTATTCTTACTTTCTGATTTAGTGTTTTGATCTGAGTATTAGAAGGATAGTTGAATCCAAGGAACAATACAAGAGCAACAATTTCTTTTTCTGCAAATTTGGGAAGAAAAATAAGTTACGTTGATAGTGAAGCCCATGAGCTTCGGGGCCTCCAGGCATTTGTCCTGTGAAGCCTCCCTATTTTTACGGCACTGATGCAGTATCACAAATTAAAAATATTCTGTTCAAAATAGTTATACAAAATGAACGCCCCCTTTTAAAATAACAAGAAAGATAAATAACGTCATACGCATCGATTATATGACAATTTCCAACACATGGTTTTTGCGCTAAATTTGGCGAAGTATTGTTCGCAAATCTTGCGAGTTTTTTGGAGATAAGATAATATTGTATTATCTCTTTAGACCATAGGCGTAATCTGGGGGGGCAAGGGGGGGCAATTGCCCCTGCAGTTGTAAAAATTGCCCCCCTAGTCTAAAAAGTCAGGGGGCAAAGTTATGATTTTGAACCCAAATCATGCATTTATAACCCAAATATACCACCAGATTCAAGATTAAAAAAAAAAAAAAAAAAATCCCGGCAAAAATCAACAAAAGAATAGAGTCACAGAAGCTTTTCAACCCAACAGGAACGATGGCATATTCTACCAAATGGCCAAGCTAGATAATTTCTCAGGAAAGCAAAAATCAGAGTTTATGTTTTAATTAGATTAGAGTTTAAATTAACAAAAAAATAGAGTTTATGTCATCTGCGGCAAACCATAATTAGTGCCGTGTGCATGGGCGCCCATAGTGATTTTTCTAGGGGGGGGGGCACACTTAAAAAAAATTTCTAGAGGGAGGGGGGGCAAATTTCAAACTTTTAACAAACTTAGTTCTGTTTTTGCCATTTGTTAACATAATGAGGCATTAACTTAAACCTTTGGGGAGGGGAAGTTCCCTACCTTGCCCCCCCTTATGGGCGCCCATGGTCGTGTGCCCCCTCGGATGGAGCCGCGCCCCATCCCAAGAAACTATAACTAATTTTGGCGTTCCATTTAGAATGCCTCCCGGTGCTTGTCCCCGCTTTCCCCCCCCCCCCCTTTAGTTGCCGCCTGTCACAGGTTGGGGCCAGTTTCTCATTTATATTTTAACTAGCGGCTACCAGCGACTTCGTCCGCGTCGGCTTTAGAATTAGGTCCCGAGAGAAACGAAGCATGTGTGAATAACAAATGTGTTTGCAACTACAGAAACTGCATTTAAATATTATTTGCTATTTATTTATTTTAAATGAAGTATACTGCATGGTAGTATATTTAATTTAAAATAAGAGAGTATGCAGAATTACTAAATTTAGATTTTTTTCAGGCGTTTGGCGAATAGAGACAGTTACGACAGTATTTGCGAACTGTTTTGAGTGTTCTTGTAAAAGAAATATTTATGCTATGCATGAATTTTAGCCTACCGTAAATGTCGGCGTTTAGCGCGCATCGGCGTATAACTCGCACCTATAATTTTAAACTTCATCTTTTAATTTTTATGTATATCCTCCGTATAACGCGCACCCTGTACTTTGCAATCACAGACTTGCCCTATGGAACCCAGAAAGTATTTTACTTTGGGATATGTTCAGATCGCATTTAACGGTTAATACAAAAAAATTAATGAAAGAGTGTAACACAGACATGGCACTTATTCCAGGCGGATGCGGATTAACGCCATTAGTTCAACCTTTAGATGTGTGTATTAATAAACCATTCTAAGGAATTTTAAAACGATTTTGCAATACATAGATGTTGGAAGGAGGTAAAGTATTTAAGACAGGAGGTGAAATGCGTCATGCCAGTCTAGAAATAGTGAGTGAGTGGATAATACAAGCATGGGATGAAATTAAACCTGACATAATTAAAAAGTCATTTAAAAAGTGCAGTATATCGAACAATCTAGATGGAACGCATGATAACTATTTATTTATGGATCAGAGTACAGTGATAGTGAAGATGAAACTGAATTTGATCATGTGCCTGAAAATATAACGGAAGATAAATATGATGAACTTTTTATGCTGTCCGATAATGAAAATTGAAGTTCATAAGGTATGTCATTTCTTTTAAATAAACAACATTCAGGTACTTGTAGAAATGTCATTTTTTAAAGCTCATCTTTTCCTTATTTTTAAATTTTTCATTTCTATAACCGGCGTATAACGCGCACCCTTAAATTTCGACCTTATTTTTTGTATGAAAAGTGCGCGTTATACGCCGGAATTTACGGTATGTTAATCAGGAATAGTGCAGCTTTCTATTAGCGAAAAAGTTTTAGAATCGGTTATTAAGAAATGCTCATAGAACGTAATATATTAGAATTATTTTGAGTGCTCCTGTAAAGGTACTAGTTTAGCCTATAATACTCAAGAATAGTGTAGCTTACTATCAGTGAAAAAAGTTTTGGAATCGGTTCAGTACTTACAGAGATACACATAGAGCGTAATTCTTATGAGTATCCCTGTAAAAGAACTATTTGTGATATATGCATAAAAGGTAACCTATAACACTCAGGGTCCCCCCAGTGTCTAAGAGGTTCTGCTCTCAAAACTGGAAGGTGGGAGGGGCCAGGTTCAAACTCCGGTCGCGCCTGTCGACCTAGCCGCTCGCAGTTTTCCGTGTTTTTTTTCCAAAACCCCGCGAAAATACGGGCTAGGATCCCTTAGAAAATTCCACACAGAGGAATTCCCCATATAGGCCTAGAACTTTCAATTAGTGAAAAAGGTTTTAAAATCGGTTTAGTAGCTACAAAATTTCCATAGAGCGCAATGCATTAGCATTATTTTGAGTGTCTTTGTAAAAGAATTATTTATGCTATATGCTTGAAAGGTTGCCTGTATGTTAATCTAGGGCATAAGCTATCTTCATTACAAATTTTTCCAACCATTTTTGTGTGATTCAGTCAAAAACATCCAAACACATAAACGTACACATTTATATTATTGGTAAGATTTGGAAATTTACGAACTTTAAGAAACACATCTGGACTTTTCTTGGTACTTACGTATCGTCAAATGAGTTGCCAAACTGTTGCCAATTATTTTTCTTTCAACTCTTCTCTGTTTTCTTTTTTTTTCCGCCTCTTTCTTTATCCTCTCCTTTGTGTGTTTTGTATATCTCTCGTCTGTTCTAATTTTAAATGTTATGTGTTTGTGCGTATTGTAGAGTGCTGATAGTATACCAGGACCGAAAACGAAGGAGACGCAAGTTAAACGGTAGAGGCTTCAGGCAAATTGTCGCTTTTCAGATCGTATTTATGTGAAACGGAAGAAAATGCGAGAATTCTCGCGAGAAATCTCGCGCGAGACAAGACTCTGTCTCGTCTCGCGTCTCGTCCCGCAAAATATTTTCTTTCTCGTCTCGCAAAAAAAAATGCCTGTCTCGTCTCGCGAGACAATGCGAGAATTCTCGCGTCTCGCGTCCATCCCTATTTGGCACTGCATGCACGATATTGCATGGAGGACCCTTAGATTTGTTTTCACACGATTTTTTTAAACACTTTTTGGCCAAGTGGCCTGTCGTACCGCACTGAAAACACTTTTTATCCCTCGCCGGACAGTTCTTTGACACATGGTCCCGTGCTCCGCACCGTATGCATTCTTTAAAATTTTTTGGTGTAGATGCTGTTCCTTTATTTTGATGCACAAATGTTTTGTTTACACTCGATGCAGATGATCCCATCTGTAAGCCAAGGGCGTCCCGGGCAGCCGTTTCCATTGAAACTGTAATTTCGGTGGCTCTTGCAAGCGTTAATCTTGGCTCCGCCAGCAGCCGACGCTGCATATCTGCATTTTGGATGCCGCACACAAGTCTATCGCGTATCATAGTGTCCAATGTTGGACCGTAATTACAAAACTCGGAGAGCCGTCTAAGCTCTGAAACAAAAGTAGCAACTGACTCACCCTGCTTCCTCGCCCGAGAGTTAAACCGGAACCGTTCTACGATCTCCGATGGAGCTGGGCTGTAGTGGGTTATTCAATACCGTCAGGATTTCCTTGAGTGTCTTGTCCGCTGTTGTAGCTGGCGCAATCAAGCTCCGTAACAGTTTGAAACTGCTGGTCCCACACAGGTCAAAAAGATCGGCTTCTTTTTATCGTCCGCGAAATCGTTAGCTTCAAAGTAGAGCTCCACGCGCTCCACATACTGAGCCCACGTTTCGACTGACGCGTCGAAGTTTGAAATTCGTCCGAACGAAGCCATCTGTTTTCCTCTCCTTTTTCCGTAATCGTCGCCAGTTAATAAATATATCTTCGGTATATGTTGTAAATGATTATTAATCATTGACATCACTAAAGCTTAACAGTGAACTTTATTAAGTATAACACGCAGTTACATCGTAATACCAAGCACTACATTCACGCTACAACTGCGCACATGGCTTTTTCCGTGACGGTTGCAGTCGGAAGTTGAAGTCGTTTTGCAGCAGAGAGGAATACAGTTACAAGAATAGTGGATGCAACATTGGTCTAATGGGATAGCGAAAAAAATGGCCCAGGAGCGGGGCCTTAGTAGTGCTGTAAAAGTAACGAAAATATTAATACCCGTATGTATTCGTTACTCTAAACTCACGTAGTAAATGAATCTTAATTCTTTTTAACAGCGAGGAGTATATGTTAATGGTGCAGAAAAACACTCAAAATACTAGTGTTAAAAGATAAAATAAATGAAAACTTTGTGCAAAAAGCACACATAAAAAGATACCTATTCGATTGTGCGATCGTTTCGACAGAAATTGTTTTCAGCCTTCACACTACGTCTCTGTCTCAGACGTAGTGTGAAGGCTGAGGAAGACTGAAAAATTTTTGGTCGAAACGATCGCACATTCGAATAGGTATGTTTTTATGTGTGTTTTTTTACACAAAATTTTTATTTATTTTATATAACAACTAGATGAAGTACCCGTCGTTAACGGGTTAGTACATAATGCAAATTTTCAAAAAGCTTAAATCTTCGTCAGCATTGTAGGTGTATAAAGAAGAATGGAAATAGTATATTAGCAATAGTAAAGAAATAAAAATAATATCTTCGGTGTATTGTTAAATGATTACAGGTTTGGAAGTAACAAAGTGATCAGTAAATTTGACTATCATAGAGAACTTCCTTCTATTTAAAAAAAAATTAAATTTTATTCTGGTTGAATAAATTTTTCAAGTCAAGAGGTCATTCCTAACCTGTATCTAAATTTTGTTTGATTCACTGTAGATATTTTAACATTATTCCTCGAAAACATTTTGCGCAATTTTAAAGCAAATAATTAAAAAGTTTTTTAAATTTTTCAAAACATTCTATTTTTGTTGTTTTAGCTGTTGCTGATCATGCTGCTAAACTTCATTGCGTTCCCTTAGTCCATTTTTGTAAGGAATGCGAGAGTAAATATTTATACGATTTTCACAAAATCCCCAAATCTCTGAAATACAGGGTGGTCTAAAAGAAACTTCCCCTATATATGAGTCCCTAATGGCCGAACCGTTGAACCAATCGAAATGAAAGTTTAGATATAGTTATTTGAATGTATGGGGTCCAGATTGTGACGATTTAAAACAATAAACCTTTCACAGTTACGGTTACAGTGACAAAATTTCTAAATTTTCGAATGGCAACACCCAATTTTTTCGTGCTCTAATTGATCAAAGCATGTAAAAACCCTTTAAAAGCGTTGGAACGAGACACGCATGACGTAAACTGGCGGCGTAAAACATTTGCAAAGAAGAGCATCGTAAAGAAGCAATGATAACGAAAGAGAGGAGAGGGGAAAAGACTTAGTCGAATTACAAGTTTTCAACGTGGGGACCTTCGCAGACGATAACGCATTGCATGCGGGAGATGGTCGATAACAATGACGAACATATCATGGCAGGAGGAATTTGTAGTCTGTTTCAGCTGTATTTTTAATTATGTAAAACCTATTGGACACCTTGCGTATTTGCCACCCATGGCCAAATTATTTATTCCGTCATGTTAATGACGGAATAAATGAATTATTTATTCCTTTCATGTTACATTTTCATTATTTGGCCACCCCATGCCAAATAATGAAAAATAGGGATTTTTCATTATTTGGCGACTTGCGTATATATATAGTTAATAATGATCTCTAAGAAAACAGTACTTCACATGATTTCTTTGATAAAAACTACGGAACAGCTAGGATAGCTTGCCACCAATGGCGACTTTTCATTATTTGGCGATTTACACATGCTCACAACCTATAATTACTGCTCATGCAAGGTTCCCGGAAAACCGTTATCCATATTTTCATATACTTTATTCTTTGCAGATTGGCGTATTTAGCACCACGAATTATATCATCTCGCCGCGCTCGCAAATAGGCATAGTTAACGCCACCAAATATGTTTACTGGTAGCAAATACTCCAGCTGGACCGAACCGCCTTTAAATAATCTGCACTTTAATTATTTTTCATTTTCAAGATACTGGGTTCCAGCATTCTGGAACTCTGAGCTTAGATTCAGCCTGATTGGAAAGATACCATTTTGCCAGATCGTACCTAATGCCAAAATGGCGCTTTTAAAATCAGTTACAATTAGTTGTTCTGTTTTGGAAAAATGAATAATCACTAATTCTAAACTCCAGTTGTCTAAACGAACTTCCTATTTGGAAATTGTCAACTTTGTGTAACACATTTTGAGTTATTTATTTCATATACTTTTTAATTTGGCGTAAAATGGGTGTAATTGTACATCATGTTTGTGAATTTCACGCGATTCTACATACAGGGTTGTCCAAATTAAACTTCCCCAACTCAGAGGCCTGTGCAGGATGTTGCATGCGTCATAGTGTGATGAAATTTTGGAAACAGACTTCAGATCACGCGCTCGTGATTTATTAAAAAGAAATTATTAGTACAAGAAGTTGCCGATAGGTGGTGCTGCAGATGAACAAGACGTTCTACAGATGTTCAACAGCACGAGAAACAGTTGGCACACTGACAGCACCATGTGGCGATTGGCTAGCGGCGTCCACGACCGCTAATGCAACGTCTTGAACGCGTGCAGAATCCACAAAATGTCGTCCTTTACCTGGTAAAATTCCCAGCTGTCCGGTTCTTTCGAACTTCTTTATCATGCCTCGTAAAGCGCGTGGTGTCATTGGTCCTCGGCGTAAGTTCTTTAGCCGACGGAATGCTCTTATCGCAGCACAGAAGTTCTCGTCATTTTGGTAGAAAAGTTTCACTAACGTAGTCTCACTAAGCTTTGTCTTTCAAAGCCGCCATTGTGCATCAGTGAGCTGGAAACAACTGCCTGTGCAGCGCCTGTCTTCCACTTTTGTAGGGCTCGTCTTTTGGATACGTTGCTCAGAAGCTTTATTTCTGCAAATCACGTTATTCCAATATGCAAATTACTAGTGTTACAGCGCCACCTATCGGCAACTTCTTGTACTAATATTTAAAAAAAAAATAAATCACGAGCGCGTGATCTGAAGTGTCTGTTTTCAAAATTTCATCCCATTATGACTCATACAACATCCTGCACAGGCAGGGCCGGACTGGGCCATCGGGCGGTCGAGCGATAGCCCGATGGGCCGATGGTCATGTGGGCCGCATTGGCCGGTGCTCTGGATGGCCTAGACACGACAGCGACCAGCAAGGTTACGACACAACATGTGCAAGCTATATTGTATGCTGAATAATGGTTCTCATATCAAAACTATCTTTATTAAAATTGCAATGAGCTTTGTAGAACACATTAGAAATACAAAATACACCTTAGAACAACATGTAATGGAAGCTCGAGCTCGGTGCCGGTGATCGTTGGGCCGACTACACGATCCGCATCTCACTTCAACAGAGAACTCAAACTCTAAACATTACTATTTATAGGCCTTTATAAAGATTTCAGTCATCCCAGACGGGACCCATGATGCCTTAAAATTGTCTTAAAAACAATTTTCATAATAAGAAAATGTGCTTTAAAAAAATAGCACGCCCAAATTGCAGCGAGAAAAATAAAATACAGTGGTCGCCGCTTATTCCGGTCACATCGGGACGGATTGAAATTGACCGGAATAACCGAATTCCGAAATAAACGGCGGTACCAAAGTAAAAGTGAGAAAATTTAAGGGAAAAAAATTAGTAAATTAAATTAAAATATGTAGACTATCAGTTTCAGACTGCACGTGCTTTCTGATATGAAAAAGAGCAGTGTTCTGATGAAAACGGGAAAGTGGTATATTAGTATGTAATTTTTGGTTTTATTTACTTTTTTTGGAACCTGGGACGGCACGGATTTGGCGCAGAATTTGTTTAAAATTATACTTTTTGTATCAGGATGTATCAAGAGATTCCATTTGGCGTAATCGGCGCAGTCGTAGCACTCCTGCTATATTACTCAATAATTTGACTATATACTACTTATTTATTTAAGAAAAAGAATAAACAAGTGAAAAAATACATACATATGTACATTTATTGTTTAAAAAAATAAAACTATTACAACTTCTTGGTGGGAAAATTCGAAATTAAGGCTGTTTTACTGGCATTGTGTCATGTAGCGCAAGCTGAATTAATCTTCAAAAGAGGTAACCATTTACGTTAATCTCCTAAAGCGATCTACGTAAAGTGTCTATAGCGTTCAGCAAATCTACTCTTTTGATACATACCCGGTTCAGGTGTATATCGTTGTCATCATCAGGTATCTCATTGGTTCAGGGTGTCGGGTTGATCATTATTTTTTAATAAAATTCTATTAAGTGTACTAACAACTGTTTTGATTGAATTACTGTAACATCTAAACACAAATATGAGTCATCTTTGACCGGCTTTCAAACCACCCTAAAAGCTAATTATGTCGAAAATTTAACCTAATCTCCAAATTACTTGACCGGATAAAGAGGTACCCACTACCGGCGTAACCGGCGGAAAAACAGTGCAGTTTGGCCATTTTGTTCTGTTCCTACAGATTTTCACCGGTATAAGCGGCTCATCGGATAAACCACCGACCGAAATAAGCGGCGACCATTCTGCTAGACGGTGACTGTTAAATTCACAATTATTTTTGGGAGGGAGAGGGGGGGAGGGAGTTATATGCCTTAATTTAATTTTAGTTGAAGCATAATGTAGCATTCGTCATATTAGTAAAACGAATGAATGAATTACAATATGCAAAAAACAATAAAGTTTTGCGCAATTTTTTCTTCAAATAAAAGTAATTAAATGTACATGATAGTTTTTGTCCCGCAAGGGCCTGTTCGCTAAGCTCCGCTCTCATAAGAACACGGAAAGTGAAACAGCACCGGTTTGGCCAGTGTTTGGGAGTGTGAAAAACTCTCACGTCTGGGCTGCTATGGGTCCGGGTACGCGGCGACCATTCTTCTAGACGGTGACTTTTAAATTCACAATTATTTTTGGGAGGAAGAGGGGGGAGGGTTCGTGGCTCCAATGTCCTTCATGTAAAAATAATACCTCTGGGGGTGCCGATTTCACGTGCTAGTCTTTCATCTGGAACTGGTCTAAAATTAGGAGGCCACTCAAAGGGAACAACTTTGGTCTGTAATAGACATCCCCTTGACCATAATGTACGGCCCTCGTAGTGGTCAAGCCTCCAGTAGGCTGCTGACCCGGCCATTAGAAACGAAGAAAGAAAAAAAAATGCAAGTTTGGCGCGTTTTTGCCATTAGTAGGGAAAACCTGAAAAAAAAATACAGTCCCGGCAAAAAAAAGGGGGAAAGCATAAATATTTTTGTTGCAAACCTGAAAAAAGAATAGCTGACTATTTAAAGTTTTGATAAAATAATATGTAGGTATGTAAACATGCTTGCACTCTGACACTAAGTTAAAGGATACAAATTTCATTAAAAAAGAAATTTGAATGAATATTCTAAAATTTTAATAACTTTTCTCAATCGTAAAGAATTTTTCTTTTTGTTTCTAATTTAAATATTAACCTCTGTGCTTCGAGTGTAATAAATATGCTACAATATGACACGGCAGAATATCCTGTTCAAATTTTATTTGTACTTTTGAGTTTAATGAAGTTTTAAATCTTGACTTTTTAGAAGTTCACACCATTATATGGCACACATGTGCTATGATACCTGAATTATTTTGTATAGTGTCTGAGGTAGTTGGTACTGTTTTTGAGTTTTATAAGGTCTTTTACTTGAAGATTAAAATCCTGAACACTATTTACAATGTTTGGATTAATTTATTCACATAGTGTTCATTAACTATTTTTAATTGCTATTATGGTTTACTTTTTTATTTAGCTATTACGAATTTAGTTATGGTGAATTTGTATGAAAGTACTTTAAATAGTAGAAAATTAAATGAAGTCATTACACGATTTCTTTTCTAATTCAAGTTTTACTTTACCGCTATGATTTTCTAATCAATATTTAACTTCAAACTGTCTCAACATTGAAGACTGGTATATAAAGTATATAAGATGCATAAGTTAAAAGCTAAACATTGGCCCACCGCGGTTATCAACCTGCGGTATATCAAAGTTAAAAGTCAAACTTGGCCGCGGTGGGCAACAGCCCACATGTGGGCCAAGGCCTGCGTTGCCCAACTTTCTCAGTATCTACTGATAAAAATATAAAAGGAGCATTTAAAGAATGTGAAAATAATTTGATTGTGTTGGATGAGCTAAAATATTCTGATTAAATTAAAATATCCCAACCGATATGAGCAACCGTAACAATTCATCAAATATTATACAGAAATATACATTATTATATGTAATATTTAATAATTATCACATGCTAGATTTGAGTAATTTAATTTTTGCCCTTTTTTTTTTTCATTTTCTTCCTGGTTTTTTGCCCTTCCAAACCAGCATACCCTTTCCAAAGGTAAACAACAAAATGAAACTTTTTTTAAAGTAGAGAAATGTCACTGAATCAAATATTTCAAAAGTTGTCTTCAAATTAATTTCGAAAAAAGCTTCAACAAAAAATGTTGGGTATTAAATAAAATTTCTCGAATAATGTCACATACAATTGAGCTCGATTTTAATGTCATTGAAAGGAACACATCATTTAAGACGCGGTGACGTTGTAAACGAGCTTCTGCATTTTAGATATTTTCAGATTGAACGTATAGAATATCTTAGCGTTATAAGAGAGCCATCCTTATAACAAAGTTCAACTGCATTTGTGCATCCCCTCTCCGTTAAACTAATATCCGAGATACGCAACTGAAGTTGGGGTCCGGTCTGGTGGAATCGCCCGGGCCGTTTCAGCGGTCCAGTCCGGCCCTGTGCACAGGCCTCTGAGTTGGGGAAGTTTAATTTGGACAACCCCGTACTTGGAAACGCTTTGTTGCAAAGGAATGAATGATTTTATGCCAAATCTGGCAACCATTATGTTTATTTTTTCAGTTTTTTATTAATATCTTCTAAAATAATTCGATTTTCGAAATTTAAGTCAGCTTATCAGGTTCCTCGCAATTTTTCGAATCTGTTTTCACCTTAGTCGAAACTCAAATCCCCACGGTTTAGGAGGAGATAGCCGTTTTAGTTGAGTGACCGTCTATCGTGTCACTAAATTAACATTTCATTCACTTCTGTAATTTTTACGAGATGCGCGGACATACATAAATTTAAGCAGTTTGAAACGATTTTCGAAAATCTCAAAATCTAATCAATATTTTTTAAAAATTCGAAGCCTATATTTTAGGTTGAATGACCACCTGTTATGTCACCAAATTTCATTTCATATGCTTTAGCCGTTATTATGTGATGCGCGAACAAAAATGCACGCATTTTGAAACTGTTTTCGCAAAATTTCAAAATCTTTAAAAATTCGGCGCCCGTACTTTGAGTTGAGTCACCACCTATTATAACATAAAAAATTTCATATCATTTTGCTTTTGTACGTATGAACAAAATGTACGCGAATATAAATCTACGCAGATCGGAACTGGTTTCGCAAAATCTCAAAATCTAATCAAGACTTAAAAAAAATTCGAAGCCTATATTTTAAGTTGAGTGACCACCTATCATTTTACCAACTTTCATTTCATTTGCTTCCGTCGTTTTTACGTGACGCGCGAGCAAAGAAAGCGTCACGGACAGAATGACAGACAGGCAAACTTTTTTTTAGGGTCGTACTGGATTCCCAGGTGCTTGAAACGAATAGAAATCGCAAAACTTTTGAATTCAGACAAAAATCTAATTTTATTTATATAGACATCAATTTTTTTCTGTATTCTCTCTCTCTCTCCCCCCCCCTTTTTCTTTTGTTCTCTCTGGATTCTTGCTTTTTCTTTCCTCCGAATAACTCTTTTTCATTAGTTTACTTTTCAGTTCTCACTCTTCTGCTCTTGCATTCGGTAGATTGTTTTCACAGCTGATGAAGGATGAGCAATTTTCATTTGAAACGTACGTCCTAACGATAAGTACCTTTTATGTGTGTTGTTTTACACTGTTTTAATTACATCATCAGACAAACACCATTTTTCTGTTGCGTGTGTTTCTTAATTTTCAGCTTTCTTGGAAGATAAGAGATTAGAAGATGACAACGAACGAAATCTGAGGTTATAGAGAGGGAAATGAGAAGTCGCTGCAATATCAATAAAAATTATTCACTTTTATCATCATCATTTTCCGAGAAATTTGAAAGTGACACGTACGTCCTTTAATATTAGTCTCAGGCACGTGCTTACATTCGACGTGCTATTTAAATTGAGATAAAAATCCAGGTAATTTCCGAGAATCGATCAAGGTTTGAGCTTATCAGTGCCCGGGGAAAGAAAGAAAAAAAAAAGGTTTGTGATAATCCTCTACTGATAATGGATCGCACTCAGATGCCGAATGTGTATGGAGATAGATTTAAATAAATTATTTCATAACAGTTACTTTGACACAAGATGTCAACCTCAATTTTTATTTATTTATTTATTTATTTTTTATTTTTTACAGGTTTCGCAAAAAATGTTCGAGTACAACAGTGATCACCGCTTAAATGTCTAAACAAAAGTTATTAAGAGATTTTGAAAGAAATTTCCTCACAGGAAACCCCCTCCCCCCCCCCCCCCCCCCAAAAAAAAAAGAAAGAAAAAGACGAAGAAGGGAAAAAAAAAAAAAAAAAAAAAAAAGGCGGAAACACTTTCATATTTTAAATATAAAGGATGTCTGAAAAGTCCTTGACACATTGTCGTATGAATATGCTGTTTGCAACGTAATTCTTCACAGTTTCACGATTTTTTTTTTTTTTTTTCAATTACAAAAATAATTACTTCCAAATTGTATTCATAGGTGGCGCTGTACCATCACAGGACGGAAAACAAACGTAATATGAGATGTATATAATCACTTTATTAAGCAGAAAGCAATACCTTTCCAGAGACGGCCCGAGGGGCGTGCGGGGCCCCATGCGAAGCGCAAGAGCGGGGCCTTTTCTCTATCATGTCTTATGAGATAGCAATAAAGTAGCCCAGGAGCGGGGCCTCTATAAGCGCGGGGCCTTAGGCGATCGCCTACATTCGCACCCCCTTGGGCCGGCCCTGACCTTTCATTACCAGAGTTCAATGTGTGCACGCTTTGTTGCTCGAATCA
The DNA here is from genome assembly GCA_038373885.1 of Cheiracanthium punctorium. Classification (NCBI taxonomy): domain Eukaryota; kingdom Metazoa; phylum Arthropoda; class Arachnida; order Araneae; family Cheiracanthiidae; genus Cheiracanthium; species Cheiracanthium punctorium. Next base: position 12,155 of record JAWZYV010014800.1, on the reverse strand, counting down.
CATCTAAACGGTACTCAAGTTATCCCATGTACTCAAATCATCCATGTCTGTGTCTTGTACAGTCTCATCCGATGTTCGTGGCCGACCACTTCTTTCCCTGTCTAAAACGCTCCCAGTCTCTAAAAACTTTTCATGCCAGGCCAAAATACTGATTCGACTCGGAGGGTTTTCCTTAAATATTTTAGTAAACTTTTTCTGATCTCTAGTTACGGATTTTGATTCGAAATACCAACCTATGCGATGCGCTTTCTCAGTTGCAGTCGCCATAGCTAGAATGAATATTCCCGCACCGTCAATGCTGTTTGAAATTGGCTAAATTCAGCATTGAGATCCAATTGCGAAAAATCCCAATTGGCTCTCAATGCTGAAAATTGGAGATGCAGCGCCATCTATGAACGCATTTTGGTAGTAAGTTTTTTAAAATGGAAAAATAAATTCTTGATTCTGTGAAGCATTATTGTGCGAACCGCATATTCATACAACAATTGGTTGCTTTTCTGTGAATTTTGAAATATGTCAAAGACTTTTCGGACATCCTCTACATTAAAGTGCAGTATATTAAAGATTATCATAAACCATACATAGACTCTATTTGTCATTCATGACTCAGTATGTTGGAAAGTGAATTATCATCCATCCGTCGGCTCTGTTTGTCTTCCTTGCTTCCTTAAATATTAAATGCATAATTACCCATGTGTCGGCCCTATTTGTCTTCCTTGTTTCATTATGTTGGAAAGTGTATCGTAATCTACGCGTCAGTCCTATTTGTCTTCTTGTTCCATTATGTTGGAAAGTGTATCATAATCCATGAGAGTACTGTATTTGTCTTCCTTGTTCCACAAAACACTTCCTTGGAAGTGAAATCTATATTAAAATCGCCTACTAAAACTATTTTACCGCCAGGCATATTCTAGCTATAGGCACTTCATATTTATTTACACTAATTTAGACACCTTTTACAATTAATTAATATTCCCATTGAATAATAGTAAACTTTTCGCCAAGTATAAGAAGCTATCGCGAAGCTGGGTTCAGTTTCAGGGACTTATTTTTTTCCACCAAACTGGTCGATAAATCCCCATAAATAACCAAACCTTAACGACTTTTGACATACCACCGTCCCGCAGTTATCTGGCAACCCTTTAAGGATAATGGTTTAAAATCACTTACTTCACCTTTATTTATACTCTTTTAAAAGTGTTTCGCTGGAGACAAGTTGCGTGGACAACCTTGTCTGAAATTAATAGCACTCTAGTGCTAAAAAAGCCGATGTTTATTTATTATTAGAAGATAAAACCCACTTGTGGAGGTAATTATAAACGGGCTCTAGAAAAAACACTTGAGAAAAGTATGTTTATACTCAACATATTTAATCTTCGTCCATTTAAAATAACTTCATATTCAATTTTTATTATATACCGAAATCGAATTTCATGCTCTTCTGGAAGCGTGCAAAAACTTTTCGCATTCGAACAATTTCGTTTGTGGGAACAGACTCTCTTACATCAATGCTTCATGCAGAGGATATAATTTAATTTAAAAGATCAAATTATAAGCTTTTTCTTTACTCTCGGAAATAAAATGGCTTAAAAAAATCGCTTAATAATCAGGGAATGAGTGGATTTTCAGATTTTAAAAGTAGCACAGATATTTTTTTCTCTCTATATATATTTATATATAATTATGAAAAATTTTGTTTCAGAATGGTTAAACAGGAATTATGACAGAGACAGTGAGTCAGGGTTCAGTGTAACTACATAGTAGGATTTTATATTTAACGAACACCTTGAATAGGGAACACTTGAATACCTATGGACGTGGTTATAGCTCCTGCGTCCATCGGTATTTATCTCTCTACTAGAAGTCAAAGACCGTTATGAAGGCAATTACCACAGCCCGATTATGACCAACATGGTCCCCGGGCATTGATGAATTTGGGGGCCCCAACTATGAAATTTGTTTTATTTTTCATAAAATTTTGATATAAAAAAGAATATTTCGGAACAAAATTTGAAATTGGGGGGCCTTTCGAGCCGGGGGCCCTGGGCAAAGTCCCGATTTGGCCATGCGACAATAAGGCCGTAGTAATTACAATGGGCGCTAGAAAAAACATTTGAAGAAAATACGTCTACACTCAATGTATTTCATCTACGTCAGAGACGGCCCGAGGGGCGTGCGGGGCCCCAGGCGAAGCGCAAGAGCGTGGCCTCTTCTCTATCATGTCTTATGAGATAGCAATAAAATAGCTCAGGAGCGGGGCCTCTATAAGCGCGGGGCCTTAGGCGATCGCCTACATTCGCACCCCCCTTGGGCCGGCTCTGTCTACGTCTACCTAAAATAAAAAAATTCATATTCAATTTTTTTATACACCCAAGTCGAATTTAATGCTCTTCTGGAACAGCATAAAACTTTTCGCGTTCGAAAGATTTCGTTTTCTTGAAACATACTCTCTTATGTCAATGCTTCATGCAGACGATCATTTTAATTAAAAAAAAAAAACTATGTTATCTGGAAAAACTGTTTAAAACGAAGTGGAACAGCAATTTTCTCTTCAAGGCCTGATAACCGTGATTTCACTATGACGTCATTTTCACTTGCGTTGCCTAATTTTGTCACGCAATTGATTAACTTTTTTTACTCTCGGAAATAAAATGGAGCTGAAAATAGCGAAAAATCGCTTAAAAATGAGGGAACGCTCGGATTTTCAATTTTTTAAAGTAGCGCAGATTGTTTTCTATATTTTTATACATAATTATGAAAATTTTCAAGCGGATCGTGCAAACGGTCTAGATGTATTACGCTTTTTCGTGCTTAACTTAGCAATCGTTTTGCAGTAATGGCAGTAAAAGTTTTATTTTCGAGTGGCTGCCCGAAAGAGAGTGAGTCAGTGAATTAGGTATCAGCGTAACTAGTAGGATTTCGCAACTGAAAACTAAGAGGAGAGACTTCCGTTTATAAAGCAGTTGGGTGGAGTCAGAAAAATTTTCTTTTTTTTTAGGTGGGCTGGGAGGGGGAGATGACGATAAACTATCAAGTCAAATATCTGTTTTTACCGATTTATTTATATTTTTATGAACTACATTATCAACATTTTACTATTGCCAACTGGGTTTGTGTAATGTTGCCAAGTGTACCAGAAACAGAAAGTAAATTATCATTTTCATTAAATTTTTTTTACCAAGTTTTCCAACGAGGCATCTAATTTTGCCAAGTTAAAAAAAAAATTGCTAATGCTGGGGGGTAGTCTCCCCCCCCTCCTTTAGCAAGCGCCCTTAGAAGGACCTGCAATTAGAGAACCTATGCGGAGGAGGGGGAGAAGAAAACAATTTTAAATGCATAATCATCCTAGGGGGGCCCTGTCCCCTTAGTCAAATCGCCTGGCTACGGGCTTGCCAAATAATAGTTGTAAACCGTTTGAATGGAGCAGCTAGCCGAAAGGGGAATCCCCGTTTTTTTTTTAATCGATTGAACGCATTTCAGCGCGGCATCATGTGATGTTTGCGCGCTATTTATCTGTAGCCTGGCACTGTGCCCAAGCTTTAATTCCATGTTTTTTCTTCTTTATCGATTTGTACTCCATGCTGTCTGTTGCAAAATGAAACAATGTTTTAACGACTGTTCGGATGATAATTGTAGGGTCATAATTTAAAACCATGATCGCTCTGTGTTAGTTATATCCTGAGTTGAATTATTAGTTCAATAGAGGTCGGTTTTGATACGCTCAGAAAAATCAATGTAAGTCAAATATTGGGAAAAAACACTCAAAATACTGGTATTAAACTTGAAAATAAATAAAAACTTTGAAAAAACACACATAAAATGCTATCATTCTGTGCGCGTTTTTTCACAAAGTTTTTATTTATATTAAATCAAATATTATTCACATATCCGTACCCAGTGGCGGCTCGTGTGTTATTTAAAAGGAGGTTCACAAAACAAATTTCGAAAATTAAAATTGCAGATACGACTCACCTTACAATAGATTTGCGTTTCCAGCAGTTCAAGGAAAACAATGCACACAACTGAAAAAAAAAAAAAAAAAAAAAGGTATCTTGGGTCACACATTTCGTCACCAAGATAAGTTTTAGCAAAGGTGCTGTCTTGATTAATTTTATTTCAATTTTTTTTTTTCAAAGGATGATAAAGAAAAATAGCTTTGCTTTAGCCCCGAAACACGTCTTTGACTCCCATCTTAATTATTGACACTAGTTTGTAAAAAAATAATGTAGTGAAAAATGATAAAGAAAATATTAAGAAAATGAAATCAAAATTAATTAACACCGAATGTGACAAACCAAGGCAAAATAAAGAAGCGATACAGAAAAAACTGGCTCTGTGTGCACAATGAAATTGTGCAAACGGAATGATTTCATCAGTGCCGCAATTCTTCCTAACTGTCTGGGCTTCTGATCGCACGTGCGATTGATTAAAGACTGTGCTGTAGTAACCTACCCTACAGTGCGTTAGCAATAATAAGTCTATTTAATAATAGTGGGAAGAGGGGAGAAAGAGTAAAACTCACGTTTTAAATTCACACAAATCTAGAAGTGTGCTTAATATTTGTTTTAAATTTAATTTGTTAAATGTGTTTATTCTTTAGTTTTTCCTTTGGGGGCTCACGTGCTCATGTGCTCAATTGGAGGATCCGCCACTGCCCGTAACTGAAGATTAATCGAAATAACGAAGGGGGGGGGTGGCTACAGCTCCTCGAGATTTAATCATCCTCAAATTTTACAACAGAAAATCTAATTTTTCTAGGAAACTAAGACCTTATATGGGAGGTTTTATCACTCCTTGCCCTCCCCCCCCCCGAACTTATGCTAAACTGATTAACCCTTTCAAACAAGGACGTATTTAAGGAGGGGTCCAGGGGTTTCGGACCCTCCCTAAAATTTTATCAGAAAAAATTTAAGGGTCACGTCTTTTTCAAATAATTCTGCCTCTGCCATTGTTTCGACCCTTTTTGAAATATTTTTTTTCTGGATATGTCCCTACTTTCAGACCAGGTGTCAGGGCCGTAATCAAGATGAAATGCTAGGTAGGGCTTCGAATTCAGTTCGGGGGCTGACTAAATATAAATATTAGTAGTTCGAGGGAGAGGGGAGTGTTTTTTATTTTGTACATCTTTTCCTAGCGTATTTACTTTACCAGACATCATATTTTAAAAATATTTACCATTCATTTCCTTGATAATTTTCCCGTTCCCATTCACTGCAGATTCAAGTGCAAGAGACGGGGAACAAGCACGGCGCCAGTTTTAATTTTTAACCTCCCACTCCCCCACCTCGGAATCCTCGCCCTCACTTAGGAAAAATCCAAGATCAGGCACTCATACATATAGGAGCCGCAAAATAATTAACCGTATACAAAAAGTGTAACTGCGGTGAGAAATTCGCCCAAAATAATGGATCTTTTTAAAGATTTAACATTTCAAGATTGTTGAAAAACGCTGGTTTCTAAACTTTCGTACCTATGGGTAAATTTATAAAAATCTTTGAAAATCATTGGAGGGTCTGGGAGACTGCTAGATAGGGCTCAGCCCCTGTGACACCCTCCCTCCTCTGATTACGGCCCTGCCAGGTGTCTACAATTGAGCACGCAAACTTTAAGAAAATATTACAAAATAAATACTAATAATTCTAAGCTAAAAACGGTTGTATGTACTTTACGAAACTTTAATAATCAAAATATTCATTTTGTTAATTTTATTACAAAATTCAATCTCAATTATTATAAAAATGTACACGTATATCCTTAAGAGAGAAGTTTATTTAATCGAGTCTAAAAAGGCTAAGTAACCAAAATGATCTTTAGAGAAATGTTTGCTTGTCCGTGACGCCTTTTTTGTTATAGCTTTATTAATAATCGGCCTATGATACGAAAAGTACGAAAAAATGGCATACAGGATATATCAAGATTTCTGGTAAACGTTAAATCAATACAGGTATTACCTAGCATTCCCAGCACCGCTCCACACTATCAAATGACGTTTTACTGGTATCACTAGATTGCTTTTGAGAAGCCCTTCCAGTCGCGAACATTCTCTGTATTTTGATTAGGCGTTTCGACGAGTATAGGCCGACGTTGCAGTATTTATCATGATTTTTTTTACTTTAACACTATACACATTCACTGTAACTATTTCACGCTAATGCTTTATACATGCAATCAATAGATCTTGACGAGAGCTGACGATCGAAATGCAAACGAACGTTCTAGCTTCTCCGAGTCAAAATTTATACTAAACGGACATAATGTGACGCAGCGAACGACCTCAAAATGGCGGGGCTTCTCACTCCTCCGTGATAGTCCTCACTCGACGCAACGAATTCCTTGATCTTTTAGCTTTCGAGTGGTGTAATTAAATTTTGGATGTAGAGCATAGATATGTAGCTGCAACATCAAATTGTATCCTCCGGATTTTTTTTTTCTTCGACATTTTTCTGAATTGCATCCCACTATGGAGGCAAATTTAAAGACGTATTCACGTCAAAAATTTTCGTCCTTCTTCAGAAGTTGTTCGTACACGACTGGGGCTGAAAATAGTAAATGGAAAGCAAAAGCGAAGAGAGTCAGTTGCCACTCAGAAGAAGGGAAAAAAGAGGCAAGAAACCGGGGAGAAGGGGGTGGAGGAACGGGGGTATATAAAAATAAGATATAGAAATAATAATAATAAAATAAAATAAAATATATAAAATATGAATAACGAAAAAAGCGCTAAATAGAAACATGCAAGAAATAACAGAAAATAGAACAGCAAAAGGACAACAACTACAAAAAACATAAAACTTTTTTCTCCTAAACATATAAACAGGACGACACTTTTTTAAAAATTTTAATGAATTAAAACATAAAGTAAATACATAAAAAAACACACAATAACAATAAGTAAATAAACGAATTAAAATATAAAGAAAAGTTGGGTGAAAGGGGATATGTTGCTGAGGTTACAAAATAAAACTCTCTATCGAAAACAATGTCTCTATAATTTATAATTCTTTTGCAGATGCACAGTAGGGTGGAGCACTCTTATATGGGAAAATTTTTTTTGTTAAATTTTCATTTATAATAGTGATCAAAGTGTGACCCAAGATTAGAGGATTTTAAAAAGCATTACTTTTTTAAAATTAGTATTTTCCTTCTACCCGCACATTTATTTTGAAAATTTACATTTGTGCTACCATACTGATAAAACTTGAAGGAGCATATTGTTTATAAATTCTATTAAACTATTTATTATTATGAAAAAAACAAGTCAGATAGAACAAATTAATGCTAATTTACTAAAAATGTGAGCCACTTAAAACATAAAACATACATAAGCATACATAAGCATACATAAAAATAGTCAAAGAGACCTTAAAATCACGTTTGGTGTCGAATTTGGGCATGAGTTTTCTTGACACAATTTTTGATTTTATGCGACCTTCTCTGGCCTTCTTATCACATGCCTGCATAGAAATCTCTGTTAGTATCTTTACTGAACGTTCTACAGCCTGGGTATGGCATGGCAGTCTTAGAAAAGGTATTTTTGTACTTCCTTTTGTTTCCACCATCGAAAGCAAATCTTCATTTTTGACGTCTCTAAGGATGGGAGGTTGAAAATATTTTTGTTGCCAATCTATACTGTCTGCGTATGATTTGGCATTAAGCTTAAATTTAGGGACCTCAAAAATACGAGGGACCTTTTCAGAATTAGTCGCTTCTCTTGCTTTTATAATCCTTCTAGCAGCAAGTTCACGAATGAGACACATCTGAGAGAATCGACAACAGAAGATTCTCAGGATGCGCAAAGAAACTCTTCCGCTCAATGACAGGGTCGGCTACTTTTTTTTTAGTTTAATTGGAAGGTGTCGAGAATTCAAAACCAATTTCCAAAAATTTCGAGACCCATCTTTGCATGCCGGATGAGTTTTAATTTGAAAGCAAACAGGCGCGTAAACTCTAACAACAAACGTGGTAAGATGATTAAGGTTTTCAGATGGTTTACTTGTGGAAATATATATTTGTTGTTTCATTATAGGCCAGAAATATAAATAGCAACTCTCGTAGCCTTAATATCCTGTTGGCTTTTGTTAACCATCGAGCATGCGACATTTTCCCTGGAGCTCTGTGTGCTAGATCGGGAGGACAATCGCCACTAATTACAGCTGATGCAATATCGTACAAGTAACGTTGGTCAGAACTTAGGTCTTTGATGATATCGGCCAAAATATCCGGCAAAACGCTTTCTATCTTTTAATTCCGAACAATAGGATTTTCTTTTCTTCACATTTTTCTAGCAATCTTCCAATAGTACCAGAATAGGAACTTGGCCCAGTAGTGCCCCATCTAAGAATGAAAAAAGGTGTTTTAAAGGCAATTCATTCGAGTGTAAAAGGCATATGATCCATTGTAAAGGTTGATTCAAACGTTTTTCTAACAACCATATTACACCACCATTTTTCCTTGTGTTTCTTGCTGTTCCATCACAACCAACAGCTACAGTTTCTCCCTATGAAACGTTTTCAGAAGAGAGCAAGTCATACATAGCACGTTCTATGCTCTTGGCCGTCCCAGTACTTGGGACAGCGTAGCCGACATAAACGAGTCATGTTCCTTGATAACAGAAATCTGTTCTTCTACAATAACTTGGCGGTATTTTTTGACTCCCTTTTTTACTACATTTAAAACTTTATCTTTTCTGCCATCAAAGTATATAGCTGGAACACTGACAACTCTATTTTTAGCTAATATTTCTTTGCGTCCTTTTGGTCTTTCACGGCGCAATTTAGATCTATCTATTACTTCGACATCTGACTTAATGTCATGAAGAACTGCTGATGCGATTGCTGCAGCAGCTCTATCAGATACGCCATTTCGGTCACATGTTTTTGACAAAGATGGCAAGCTGAGTTTTGGCTTTTTATTGGACCCTTGGTGCTTTGAAGAACACAGTTCTAAGCCATCGTCTATTTCTTCAGTATCTTCTGACTCATCAGATATGAAAGGGGCTCGTGGAGAAAGTTCAGCTCTATTCACCTGTTTATCCCCATATGTCATAGAAGCGTAATATTGTTATAGGTTTTGATTTCTATCATTTGGCTTTTCTATTTTTTTCGTTTGTGAAACGTCTATACACCACCATTAAGCATTTTCCTGTCAGTCCTCTGATCCGTCAGAAAAAGTTGCTCTTTTTTCGCAACTCTTCTTTCTTTTGGGCATTTGCATTGCAGAAAATCTTTCACTTACAAGAACAAATATCAAATAGTTTGTTACTTTTGGCGTAGAATTCTCTTTTTTTATCTTCAGGCAATCGCTTCCAAGATTTTATCATCTTTTTACATTTCGTAATGGAAAGCTGTAATTAATTGTATGACGCGAGTATGCGATACGATTACAATAGAAGCTTTGGGTCATATAGTTTCGATTCTCACCGCAATATCCGAAACGGCCGGCTCTTTTCGAGTGTCCATTTTTAACTTCAGCTGATATCTCACAAAATTATAAAATTTCATTACCTCCTTATAAGTAGGTAACATATTACCTTTCAGCTCTTCAATATTGCCAAAAATAGAACAACTAGACGCTTTTCTTGTTTTCTCCATATTTCACTCTAAAACAAACTGCAGACGAAACTAAATACAATGGAACTGAGAAGAGTAATAAGCGGGAAAGCACTGACTAAGACGGTCAGTATGGCGCGTGCGCTTGCGCAGGTACACTGACAGAGAGTTGTCGCTGTTGAATACACCTTCTTCCCCACATACTTACATATAGGGTTCTAAAAACCGATTCCAATTCGTTGGATACTTACTTGGCTGTTGTTCTCTTGCTCTGGAGCTGTGAAGATCCAGAAAAGAGAAGTCTCGAAAATTCAAATCAAATGCGCGGGTAGATAGACTCAAAATAAATAAAAAATATTTTAGGATATGCTTTTTGAAAGGTTGGGTCACATTTTTATAGCTATTAAAAAACAATTTGGCAAAATTTAATTTTTCGCTCCACCCTACTGTTCAATCTTATTGAAAAGTGTTTATAACACATTATATACTGTTGCGGAATTACTCTGCTACTCCTGGGGTTCGTCGTTCTAAAGTCCAGTTGGTGTAAAAAAAGTTCAAGTAAAAAGTCACTTGTCAGGATGGAACACAAACTTTATTTCTTCTAGAACTTCGTAGAACAATCAGCTGCACACAATTCACAAGCACAATCTAGCAGTAACGTGCTTTTAACAATCCGCTTGGATCAGAAGCTCTCACAAATGCTGTATTTCTCACACAAAATAAGTCACTTTTACAGGCTAAAATTCCGTGAAAATATTCAAGGGATATAGTACACTATCCCTTAAGACACAGCAATGAAGAATTTACACACAGCACTTTAAAAACAGCTTCACAAAGCAAGCTAAAACACAGCTTCTATAGCACTATCAGTTCACACAAAACAAGCGTACTCAGAGCTCTTCACACATTGAATGTTCAACTCGCAACTGACTGACTTCGGGGCGATGCGCGCTTCTATAAATAGCCGACGCAGGAGGTACAAGAGGTTTCCAGAAAAGTCAATTTCTCGAGGGTTCTACATAAAGCGTGAATTTTGATTACGTCATAGAAGAGAAATGTTAGGTTATTATGCGTTTTTAATGCAGGAAAAACAACTTCCAGGCCCCATTGGGAAAATCGCGCCAAATGACCAAAAAGTCGCCAAGCTTGGCGACTTTTGGCGAAATATCGCCAAATTTGGCGCCAAAAATAAGTCCTCAAAAGTGAAGAGATCTAAGCTCTAGGACTAATATTTCTCGAGTTTTCTAGAAGCCCATAGAAAAACATATGGGAAAGCGAAACCTCCGTATCTCCGGTTCTAATTGGCCGATTTTGATGCAACAAAAAGCAGAATTTATCTATTTGAAGCGTAGAATACGAATTTTAAACCATTTTAAGCCCCAGAGCAGCGGGTTGCCCCGAAAATTCGTAACATTGCCCCCTTCCCAAGGACTGCACGTCCCGGGCAGTACAATCCCCAGTTAGGAGGTCTCACAAATATCTGCAGTATATAACCATTATCAGGATCTTAACAACATAATTCAAGCAAATAATCAATAAACACAGTAAGCAAATGCACTCTAATAAATAAATAAAATACATAATAAACAATTACACTAATAAGTAATCAATGTAATAAACAAATACACATTAGTAAAAACCAATATATTACAAATATGTACACTAAACATGGCGTAAGTAGTGAGAGAAAGAGAGTTGAAGAAAGAGGAAGAGAAGAGAAAGACAGGAAAGGAATGAGAGATGAAAGAAAAGAGGAATTACGCCATAGTGACCATAGTCTGAGCTAATTACAACCGCGGTAGATGGCTAGCCGATCGTAATGTACAACTCTTGGCTTCGAGTTTGGTGACTTACGAATCCGTACGATGACGTCATTCAGCCGGTTTAGGACTGTGTAAGGACCGTCCCACGGCGATTGCAGCTTGGGAGACAGGCCTTTCCGTCGAGTAGGATTCCATAGCCAAACTTTGTCACCTGCGTTGAACTCGTGTCCCGTAGCCTTCGTGTCGTAGCGAGTCTTCATCTTTTCCGTGTTCAGGTTGATCCGCTCCCGAGCAAAATGATGTACATCTTCAAACCGTGCCCGAAGGTTTTCCACGTACTCCTCTGGCGATGAAGGCGCATCTGGAGGGCGGCCGAACACTAGATCGGCGGGAAGACGAAGATCTCTGCCGAACAGCATCTGGGAAGGTGTGAAGCCGGTAGTCTCATGGACGGCACTCCTATAGGCCAGCAGGAACAGGGGGAGTTTCTTGTCCCAGTCCTCTTGATTCCTAGATACCAGGAGCGAGAGGTTGTTCAAAATTGTACGATTGAACCTCTCCACCATGCCGTCGGATTGTGGGTGTAAAGGCGTAGTCTGGGTTTTGTCCATTCCGAGAAGTTGGCATAGTCCTTTAAAGACTGCAGAGGTAAAGTTCGTTCCTTGGTCGGAATGAAGTTGCAGAGGGGTTCCATATCTGGAAATCCATTCTTGCACCAGTACCTCTGCTACGGTCGTAGCTTCTTGATCGGGAATAGGAAACGCTTCGGGCCATTTAGAGAAGTAGTCAATGACAACTAGGATGTATTTGTTGCCATCCGAAGTTCGCGGAAGAGGTCCCAGGATGT
>JAWZYV010014799.1:0-69024 GCA_038373885.1 Cheiracanthium punctorium | reverse complement strand
CACAAATACACTCATGTCCATAAATTAAGGATAATTCAGAATCACACAGAAATTGATCTCTAAAATAAAAATTTCACCTGTGGAATGATCACACACATCTTGAAGAAGAATATGCAAATTACAGGAAACCACCAGATGGCGTGGAAGGTACGTCACAATGACGAGAGTGTAAGAGAGGGGTATATAAGGAATGGTGGCAAAGAAGTAAAATTGTTCACAAGCGCTGTGAAAGTCTTTCAGTGCAAAAACCGCATAGTTATGGCACAAAGGAGGCATTTGGATGATGTTTTACGTGGCAGAATTTCGGACGACTGGAATGTGGACGTACCCAGCTGGAAGTATCCGAGGAACTTGGAATCGCCCAGAGTGTCATCTCCAGGCTTTGGTAACGATTCCAAGATGATGGTAATGTGAGTAGACGTTACAGCACAGGTCGCCCCCGAGTTACAACGCCGAATGAGGACCGCTATTTGGCAGTTACTGCCAAAAGAAACAAACGGAGTACAGCATCAGACCTGTCTCGTCAGCTCTCTTCAGCTACCGGTACGACAGTTTCAAGGCAGACCGTGTACAGACGCTTAGGGCACATTGGTCTATATGCACGTAGGCCTGTCAGATGTGTTCCACTTACCGCAACTCACTGTCGCCTGCGATTAACCTGGAGTAGAGAGCATGCATTGTGGACACCGCAACAGTGGTCTTGTGTGATGATTTCCGACGAGTCCAGGTTTAGTTTGGAGTCTGATTCTCGCCGGACATTCATCTGGAGAGCTCCAGGTACCCGTTACCACCAAGAGAACACCATTGAAAGACACCGTTACGGTGGTGCAGGATGGCTCGTTTGGGGAGGAATTATTCTTGGTTCCAGAACTGACCTGCATGTTCAGAGTGTAACGATGACAGGCCACATCTATCGGGATGTCATTCTGGAACAACATGTACTTTGTTTCGGGGCGCCATGGGTGCTGAATTTGTGTTTATGGATGACAACGCCCGTCCTCACCGTGCAAACATTGTAGACGAATGCCTTCAATCGGAGGATATCACCCGTATGCATGGCCAGCATACTCACCAGACTTGAATCCAATAGAGCATATGTGGGATATGCTTGGCCGACGAATTGCAGCCCGTCAACCCCCTCCCACCTGTCTACCGGAACTTCGGAGTGCATTGCTTGATGAGTGGTGTAATATTCCCCAAGACCAGATGGATCATTTGATACTCCGCATGCCTAGGCGTTGTCAGGCCTGTATTGCATCGTCCGGGTGACATACTCTATTAACCATCCTACTAACCATGTTATACTGTTTTTTGTAAATAGGTTCTTTTTTGAAATTTGGTCAAGGGAGTAAAACTTGCAATTTTTATTAATTATGTCAAACATATAGCATCTTTTTTGCTCTTTACTTTTTGTTTAATAAATAGACTTTACAAATAAGTCAAATTTGTTTTGCTTCTTTCTCTTTCTTTGCCTGAACTTCATTATCCTTAATTTATGGACATGAGTGTAATATAGAAATAAAACAAGGAATTTCAGCAACCCCTATACTATGCAATCCTTTATGCTATTTCCCAGGCTCCTTGGCGAGAAAAAGGATGTCGCCAAACTTATAACACTTTATGCGATTGATATCTCATCGTAACACGAATAACATAAATCACAAATATAAAGGTTATTTTTTAAATAAATATAATTGCAATCAAAATCAAAAGCAATATTTTTATTGCAAAATGCAATTTTCGACGTATTTATTTCAGCAAAATGCAAATTTTACGTATAAGTAGATTAAGCAGATTCTTTGAAAATTCTGCTCATTTTTACTGTTAACACAGATAAAAAATATAATAAATTGCATAAAAACTTTCATTTTCAAGCTTACCACAAGCGGGAGCGCAAACTTCGTTGAATACTTCAGAGGGCGACAGGCCAGACATTTCCAGGTAAAATCTCCAGAGATCTGGAAACAAACTGTCAAAATAAAATAAAATAAAAAACATATAAAATTGAAATACAAAATCAAAATCCATTTCAATTCAGTTAAATAATTAGAAATAATTAAGTTATAAAGTGATAATCAGCGTAAAAGATCGTTTATAGGGCACTGGTTTTCTCAGTTATAAAAGTGATGTTGAGTCGACCAGAGATTATGTTTGAATGAATTTGAACAATGGAAAAAGAAATTGGCACAACTTGAATATTCGCCAACATGGCGAAATGAAATATTTTCCGATGATAAATACGCCTGTCTACCGAAGATTATATATAAGAATATATGGAGAAAGGTCTTAATGGCAACCATAATAGGCCATGATTATTGATTATGCGCATGCGTAAATAGCCAAAGAATCAGAGAATTGAAAGTCGCCATTGGCGGAATATGTCGAAGTTGTGCCAAAAAATTCTTTAAAATGAAACGTCTAACAGCTGTTGCCATTGGAAAGAATGGTTACTTTTAGATGAGTTATTTTCAGCATATAATACTCGAATCGCAAATGAAATCGACGTCATTTTGAGGTCACCAGTTTATATTTTTAAGGAGCTTCTAATCGGATTCTCTCTCTAAACTCGTGACATCAAATGACGTACACTTTCTGGGTGATAGATTCCGATATTCTTGGAATACCACATCTCCACGATTTCGCTGTTATCCAAAATATGTGATATTGATGTTTATGCAAACTTGCGTGTTTGTGGAAATATTTGTACTTGCTTCAGCAGAACATACATTAAAGTAAAACAGCGGAGAGATAGTGGAATTATTTCAATTGTGATGTTGCTCTCATGTCATAAGCTGTCAATGTCAATCAGCATGAGTTAGGACTTGTGACATCAAAATGACGGCTATTTCAGCTGCAATTCGGGAACTATATTCTGTAGAGAAACTCCTAATCCATAATGTTTCCATTTATCCAAGTAGATGAACCACAGTCTACAGTTTTATTCTATCGTATTTAATGCGGAATCAGTACAATTGCAGTTTATTTCTATTGTCACGTTATATTTGCTTTTTTAAGCAATATCCAAGCATTTCCGAAATTCAAAATTATTGTTCCCATCGAAAAGAAATATTTATTTAGAAATATTCATTCCAAGCTGTGTATTTGTGATAATATTTCACTAGGGTTGGATTTTGATCGATTTTCGGGTTAACTTTTTCCAGCTTCTAATGTGTTTTTAAAATTGCGACATCAAAATGACGTCGATGTGCGTTTTGGAAATGAAAAGCTGCAGCTAACCACATAATTGTAAACAAAGTCATCGATAATGACATTCCAATTGTGACGTAATATGATTGGATTTCGTGAAAATTAAAACTATTCCGTTGTCTTTCAATTTCTGTGTTTCTTAGAATCACTCTTAAAGCACGACACGCTTCACTTAAAGATAACCCGATTTTGCTTGCAGCTTAGCTACAACTAAATAATGTCCAAAGTTAGTTGTAGCTAACTTTGGACATTTTATACAGTTGTTTAATGTCGAAGCTGAAGTAGAACAGTTGCGGATTTATATTTCTTGATACAATTTTTGGGAACAGTTTGGGGGTTTGCAATCCTTGGCGGGTTTACATAATTTGGCGAGTTACACCTTTTCCCATTAAGGTAGAAAGTAAAACACTGCCCCCTATGCCTTCTTGGCTCAAACTGCCATAATAGCGTAGTTAACGCAGCCAAGTATTTCATGTAGTATATATCGAATATTTATCAGCAAAACGAGATGAAATACATCGCGATGCTAAATAGGCCAATCTGCATTTATTATGCATATGTACATATGAAGAACTCTTTTAGAGGCAACCTCATGGGGAAATGATTATCGGTTATACCCATAGGGATGTACAAGGAGATGGCATTAACAATCTTTCGCATTGGACAAAACGAAGTAACTGTGTTGTTAAAAATATGGCGGATCCTTTTGTTGGTTTCTTTTTAAATAACAGTGAAAGATGCACGATTTTAAGGATTCAAAAGTAAAGATGCACAATTATATGCTACAATAGTTCTAAACACAAAATCTCAGCATTCTGAAGTTAAAAGTTTTACAGTTATGTCAAATACGTCATTATTCTTGGCGCCCACTTTGGCGACATGACTTCTTTAAAATTGAAACTGCCACCATAGAATGACACAATCCGATTGCAATGTGGTCTAAGCAATAGGGCAGATCGGTTACAGTTTCGGCTTCACTGACAGATAGCTAATGGTGTCTCCTAGTATTCATATCTCTATGATCGGTACGGACCAAAACAAACATAACTCCGCCGTGCATGTAATATCCATTATATCGGAAAGCTTAGCTGAAGTTGGACGATTTTCCTATGGATGCACGCGGTATATGTACATTTACTAACCATGAGGCGGGAAATACTTGGCACGGATATCATGTGAAACAGCGAGTAAATTGATTGGGTCGGTAACTGCATTCTCACAATTTTTAGGGCGGAGGTTTTTTTTTTTTTTACCAGCGGGATTGAAAATTTATTTTTTTGTCTTAACTCATTTTAATAATGAATTTCAGAAAAATAAGGGTATATTGGAAAAGTTAATGTGTCATTTTAGTCATTAGCCAAGGGAATTAATATATGTATTTTTTAAATTCCTACTTCATGAACTTTAAAAATGTGTCTTTCTTTATTTTAAGTAATGATGAATGCACGAAAAGAAAAAAGAACTAAAATAAACATATTTACTTTCAAATAAAAGAAAATAATCATTTTTAAATTTTTTTTCTTGACCTTGAATACTTTTTAAATCAGTCCACCCCAAAGCAGGATATTAGCGGTCACCAGATCGCCAGTGGCGACTGTAGAACGACTCCTGGCGACTGTAGAACGACTCCGGGCGACTATAAAACGGTCCCCCTATCGCCAAAATTGGCGACCTACCTGCCGAATTGACTTTTTTGTAAGCTAGAGCTCAGTACTGCGGGATGGGTACCGAACCTAAAGCAGAACATGTCCGAATCGAAGCAGAACAATTTTGGGTGAATGAAGAAACGAAGTGTGTGTGTGTGGGGGGGGGGGGGGAGGTGCTTGGCGAAAACGCCTGCCTGGGATGTACGTTTTCACTGCATCGCGCACCTGTCTGGAGCGTGTTAGACTGATTTTGTCCGTTAGGAAATTCAAAACTTAGTCAAGAGGGGAAAATTTTTATTTGAGATTCTCGAAATTTTAAAAGTCATACGTGACATGAATATTTGTTTGGAAAACTACAACAAAATAATAGAGTACTTTCACGTGACGTCACTGAAATTTTTTTTCGGTCAACTCGGATATTTAGGGATACAAAGCCTCGTTTTCCGCCAATGACCGTGCTCAAATGAACGAATATTTGACCCAAAAAGTTGCTTACTAAGGTGTAGTGAAGTGATAATGACGTCGGTGAAACAGCTCTATAATTTTAGAGGCCTATTGTTACTTCAAAAGTCGTTGTCTGCGTGTATTATGGGAGCTACTCTTGCTCAATGTCTATCAAATATCTATCTATCTAATTTTACCAAGAGACCATTTTTGACACAGCACGGCCCATTCAATCGACCACTATCTTGATGGTAGTTAAACCGAGCGATGACCCCTTAAAGCGACTGCATTTTTTCCAGCATGGGGCAGTCTATCTAGTCTTTCTTCTGCATCAATGTATTTCCATCGTATTCTAAAATTTTCAGCAGATGCCAGTGCTGTTAAAAATAATCCTGACAATTTTCAAATAATCGACAATGTACGGAAAATGATGTGCTTAAAAAGTAAGGGATTCTCTTGTAACTAGGTCACCCTCCAGTATTTTTTATGGAAATCAAATTGATTCTTCGTCGCTGACAACAGTCAAAACTTCAGAGTTTTGTGTCCTCACAGGCGAGGACACCGCGCTTTTAAGGGTTAATGAACAAAATTAATTTTAGAGTTGTATATTTCATATTTACGAAAAATTACTATATTTTGTTTTTAACAATAGATGCAGATTTTGTTCCGTTAAAGCGTTTATTAACTTGTTCGTTTTGGCTTTATAGTTTGCTACATTTTATTCTCTATGGAACATAAAACGGAAAATTCACTGCTGCAAAATAATTCAGATCATCAGTTCCTAACCAGGTGTTCGCATGTTGTGAAAGAAGGTTCACGAAAATAATGTACTGGTATACAAGAAGTACAAAAGTCGTTCATGAAATTCTTTTGGAATTTAGAATAGATTCACAGGGAGAAAAACGTTGTGGACAACTGATTCAGTGTGTTCTTCCGTATTACGTAATTGGCAAAATACACTCATACTTTTGTAAAATTATGTACATTATTACATATTATACTAAATCAAATACTATTTGTAGCGTTCAATAAAAAATTTATAGGTTTTTAGCATTCAAATAATTGTGAAAGTTTCTTTTAAAAGAACTCTTCTTCTCAATTAGTGCTTTAGTTAATGACTCGCTGAATTACCGGTACTGATAAAATAATCCACGTTATGTCTTGCTTACAAAAGTTTGTTTTTACAGAAGCATTTCTAAAATATTTAAGAAATGATTTAAGCAGAGCCTTAGTATCGCATGGGTAAATCAGGACTTGCCCAGGGCCCCAGGCTCAAAAGTGCCCCGCAATTTGAATGCTATTCTGAAACATTCCTTTTTATGTCAAACTTTTTTGAAAAATAAAACAAATTTTATAGTTGGGGGGGGTCCCAAATTCATTTATGCCCGGGGCCCCTGTTGGTCATAATCGGGCTCTGGATTTAAGGCATTTATATTAGTTAGAAAGAAGCAATTGAAAGCGTATCTTCTAAAGGCAAAGTTTCATTTGATGATATTTTAACGAAAGAAAACATCCTTGGTCGTAAATTTTTCCATAGGAAAGAAAGGTCGGCTTTCTGATACGGGATGCAGCCAAAGTAACGTGCGGATGACGATGTCAAGTTGAGGTCAATCTTTATATAGGCCTGAGCAATCAATGACGTCTCTCAGACGACTAGTGTCAGGTGACTTTCCATCCGATTACCGATTGGTCATGAATTGCTGCACGGCCAGTCTGTAATCGAGTTGAACGCGCCACCTGACAGTAGTAGTCTGAAAGACGTTATTCAGGTCGTTCACTAATTCGTTGAGTTCCGTTCACTAATTTCAAAGGATTTTTATTTTTATCATGCAATAACAAATATTTGCAAGCATATCACCATTTCTCTAAACTAAATTTTGAAGACACTCAAATTCCGCATCTAAAGTGAAATAAAGCTATTCAATTATTCAAGATTTTTTTGACTTCATTTAGCCAGTTTCGAGTTTTATGCTAAATCGCACTCTGTGCCATTCATTGCACTTTATTTGCTTTTGTCCATTTTGGGAACAAAAAAAAAAATGGCCAAAAATTGCAGACATTTCCGCATTAGTACTCGGAGAGGATAACTATTGCAACTTTAAAAAAAATACTTTTACCAATTAGTTTACAGACAGAAGTTTTACTTTATTTATATGAATACGTTGTACCTTCAACTTTTTCCTAATTGTACACTATAAGAAAAAACCATGCTAAATTACAGCACAGTGTGCTGGTAATCATAACGCCAACACCTGTGCTGTAAATTTCAAGCACTTTGAATTTTCAAGCACTGTGTTGTAAATTTACAACACCGTGTTGTAAATAGTTGGCACGATGGCACGGTGGCACAACAGCACATGTGCTGTAAATTTACAGCACCGTGTTGTAAAATTACAGCACATCATTTTCAAGTACCTATGTAAATTCACAACACTGTGTTGTAAAATTACAACACTTCATTTTTCAAGCATCTATGTGAATTTACAACACTGTGTTGTAAAATTAAAGCACCTCATTTTTCGAGCACTTATGTAAATTTACAACACCATGCTATAAAATTACAGCGCCTGATTTTTCAAGCACTGTTGTGTATTTTTACAGCACTTGAATTTTCAAGCACTGTAACGTGTTTTCACAGTTCTTGAACTTTCAAGTACTTTCATGGAATTGTACTGCTCTTCTGTGTAAGTTTTAACCTGATGCAATTTTTCTGTACACATGCATTTATAATTACGTTTCGAGCAAAAATTTATACCTGTCCCTCGATTTGCACGGCACTCAATTTACACGTTTTTAAATGAAAACTTTTTTATTTTATTTTATTGTGTGTGTAAATCATACACATTTACAATTACTTTTCAAACAAATTTACAGCTATCCCTCTATTTGCTCGGTACTCAATTTACGCGGTTTTCAAAAGAAAACTTTAGTTTTTTTAATATTATTTATGAGATCCTACAATTTACAATTACATTTCAATCAAATTTACAGCTATCTTCTATATTCACTTTACTCAATTTACACGGTTTTACATGTTTTTTTTTTAAAATCCTACACATTTGCAAGTAATTTTCAAACAAATTTACACATATCCCTCGATTTGCACGGTACTCAATTTACACTGTTTTTAAATGAAAACTTATTTTACAGGTTTTTTAAATTTTATTTATTGGATTCTACAATTTACAATTAAATATCAAAGAAATTTACAGAACTATCCTTCAATATGCACGGTACTCAGTTTTACACGGTTTCACTTTTATATGGTTTCAAAATGATTTTTTAAATGTTTTTTTTTTCCTTATCCTCCAGTTTACAATTAATTTTGTGACAAATTTACTCCCATCCCTCGATTTGCACGGTACTCAATTTACACTGTTTTTAAATGAAAACTTATTTTACAGGTTTTTTAAATTTTATTTATTGGATTCTACAATTTACAATTACATATCGAAGAAATTTACAGAACTATCCTTCAATATGCACGGTACTCATTTTTACACGGTTTCACTTTTATATGGTTTCAAAATGATTTTTTAAATGTTTTTTTTTCCTTATCCTCCAGTTTACAATTAATTTTGTGACAAATTTACTCCCATCCCTCGATTTGCACGGTACTCAGTTTACACTGTTTTTAAATGAGAACTTATTTTAGAGTTTTTTATTATTTTATTTATTGGGTCTTACACAATTTAACATTACATTTCAAACAAATTTACAGCTATCCTTTCATATGCACAGTACTCAATTTACACGGTTTCGTGTTTATACGGGTTTTGGAATGAATTTTTTTTTTTTCAGTTTTGTTAAATCCTAATATTTGCAATTAATTTTTAAACAAATTTACACTTATCCCTCGATTAGCACGGTATTCAATTTACACTGTTTTTAAATGAAAACTTATTTTAGAGGGTTTTTATTTTAAATTTTATTTATTGGATCCTACAATGTACAATTACATTTAAAACAAATTTATGGCTATTCTTCGGTATGCCCGGTACTCAATTTATACGGTTTCGTGTTTACACGGTTTTTAAATAATTTTCTTTTATCCTACACATTTACAATTAATTTTCAAACAAATTTACCCCGATTTGCGCAGTACTAAACTTACACTGTTTTTAAATGAAAACTTTTTTCTCTAACTCTGAAGTAGTTAGAAATTTTGCACGACCATTTAAAATATGTAGAAAAATCTTGCTCCTTTAAAAAGCAAAAAGATCTGCAATAAATATTTTTGTTGTTAAAACTTTTTGAAACAGCACTAATGTCAAATTACAAAATGTGAATTTAACCAAAAGCATTGCAAGTGGCAGTGGAAAATTTCGGAATGAGATTTTCATTCTTGAAACTGAGACCATTTGCTATTAAAATAAAATATTTTCAAACTCACAGTCACCTCTATGCCTAATATGTTAATGTTATAGTGATGCATAGCTATAGGAGACTATAACTTTAAAAAAGACCTTTTGTGAGTGTGTAATAGCTTGATAATTAAATATAGCAATATTTTTAACAAAAACGTTAAATTAAAGTCTCGTGAACATAGCTTTGAAATTAATTTATTTTAATAACTAAGTAAGCAAACTTACATCCAAGCTTGAAAAGGGGGGGGGGATTAATAATTCTTGACTTGTAAAGGGTCTAAGGTTCCTCTTATTCATAGGGCCAAATTATAAGTTAAGATCATGGAAACAGATTTTTTCAAAAATTTGTTTGTATGGAGTTGTTTTATACATACCCGTAAAAGGCAGGCCCGTTGTATTTCTAGAGTTAAGTTGCTTCAGTGTTTTGTTTTTTTACTCTGTCACTCAGCTACATTTATACATACTTTCTCTTATTAATATGTTCTTCCACAAATCCAGATATTTAAAGAATACTTGTTGAAAAGCTAAATTAAGCATAATGGTAATATACAATGATTTAATGTGCTATTTATTTTTTATTTTACTTTCTTGGAACAAATGCAGGCAGTTAAGTTCTAAAGTAAAGATATAAAGATATGGCAGAACAAAATTTCATGCTGTTCTTTGAAAAAGTCAGTATAATGCTTTTAATTTATAGTTTAATAGATGAATAAAACTTATCATTATATGAATTAGTAGATAATTTAAAATTGCATTGAAATTATTTATCTAGAATAATTTTGGTAGTTTCAAATTAAAAGTCATATTTATTAAAATTGCCTACGATAAGATTTTTTTAATTAAATATAGATTAATATATTCAAAACAATCACAACTAAAGTAATTTAATAAAATAACAAAAGTACTCAACAAAAATCTGGTGGTGAAAAGGTAAAAGTAATTAAAAACTTTGTAAAATGACTCATAAAAGATACAAACTGAGGTCTATCATTTTGAGTAATACAAAAAAAGTCCACTCTTCTTCAGTTACAAAAAGTCAGACATCTGCACAAGTAAAAGGCTATTCTTTCTGACTGGGGTTGACTTTCTTGATGCTGTAGAAAAGTACACATTTTTGTACCAACCAAAGGGATTGTCCTGGATAAATACCCTTTTATGTGTATTATTTTACAAAGTTCTTAATTATTTTTGATTTAATAAAATGTTAGCTTTTAAATAAACTGAAAAAAATCATAAAATAACAAATGAAATTTAAAACATTAGAAATTTTATTGACTTTCCATATACAGTATATAAAGCTACATAGGTTTTTATATTTCATCTCTATTTTACGCCACATACAACATAACTTATTCAGTCTTCTCTTTGATCAAACTTTCATTAATAAAGGAATATTTTTCAGATGCCTAGGACAAAAAAAAAAAAAAAAACACGTCATCAGATCAGCAAATAAATAAATCCCCAAAAATGTGCCATTCTTTTCTTTTTTGGCTACTATTTCAATATTTCAACTGATTTCATTAACCCATTTGTGCCCTATTTTTGCGACTTTCTTCGATTTTTGCTAATACCAGCAATAATAGATAAATTTCTGATGTATACTTCTTGAACAAGGGATGATTTCTTTTAAAATCATTATGCATAATAATTGAAATGTCAACATCCTACTAGGTCATGTTAAAATATTTTGTGAAATTGAGGTTCAAGACTCGTGAATAAAGGCTAGGGAAAATTAATAACGTTTTTGACTGATAGCGAAAATGCCGTCCCAAAAAAGGGACACTAGGCATAAATGGGTTAGCTGAAATTTATTAATATAAACACTTATCGATACTTTTGAAAATCTTTATCCAAATAAAATATTTAAAAATGTTAAACTATGAAAATTTTATCATTATTAAATACAAAATAACAATATATAACGTCATGCAAAAATCAGGTGTTATGCTGGTTTCTTTTTTAAAAGAATGCATAAAATATGTACTATGTTGAGATTCCTCAACATAAAGGCATTAAACTGCGAAAATACATCTGTAATATTTGGTGGATTTTTGATGTTCCACTGTATATACAAGGTGAGCCAATGGGATGAAATAATTTTTAAAACTAATAACATTCTAAAAATCATCTTTTGTAAAATTTAGTGATGAAGCAGCGTAATCTACATGAATGGAGATATTGTGTAGGTGCAGAATCGTTCATTTTTGGAAAATAATTTCCAAAAAGTCCTCTATTTTCCCACACACATTCTTGCAGACTCATTGCAAAGCTGCCTATAAAGTGCACAGTATTTTTAGCGTTATTGTGGACACAGCATGCTGAATCCTTTCTTTTAATGCTTGAAAAGTCTTTGGGAGGTTACTTTAAAATATTCTTTGTTTTAGGTACAGTCACAAATTATATTTATAACACTGAAAGCACAAGACTGCCTTTCCTTTAGTTCGCTTTAAGGCACACACGCATTGCTCACCCAGCCAGTATTCCATAACTTATTTTCCACACTCTAGATTGACAACAGTGGTGGTCAAAGCTGCTTCCCCTTTTCTTTCTTTGCAGTGACTTTTTAAATCATACGTCAATCATTTACCTTGTATGCATATACATACATATATAAAATTTATTTCCTTCCCTTTTTTCTTTCTTTTTTAAACTTGATGTCACTTCTAAAACATTTAAAATGTATTTTTCTGACACAGTAATTATTTAAATCAATCAATGTGAATATTATTCTTTACTGAAGAACATTTTAAGTTTCAATTATTTCAATTAAAAATCTTTAATTATTGAAAAGGAAGTATATTAAATATAAAGTGTTTTTGTTTATAAATAATAAGCATGTTCTTAAAATTTTATTTCTGAAAGAAAAACTGTTAGTGTCTTATTATTATACAATGACATTATTATACAGAGAAACTCCCGATTATCTATTATGTTAATCACTGAGAATGCTTGCACGGCCAATAAAAGAACACAATCAATTCGAAAACTCTTTCCAAAAGAAAAACAATCAACATCAGTACAAAAACATACAATTTAGTTACATTTTCAAGATGCATAACATTAAACTAGAAAATTTTCTTTTAACATTAATTGCTTAAAGAAATCTGTAATGTTAATTTGATTTCTGTATCTTGTCTCAGCATCTATGTGAATTGAAGTATTTTGTAAACCACAATAATACCACTGTAATCAAATCCTCTTTTAAAAGATTTTAATGAAATTTAATTTGATGTAAAACAATGAATAAATTATTAAAAATTCAACATATGAAATATACATGCATTAACATGCATTAACACTCATCAGATTCTTAAGGTTAAAAAAAAAGGGGGGGTTAATAATAAATATGGTCTCTTCTTTAAATATGCAAGCCTCACAGCGAAATTTCATACCTGAATTTGAAGCAGTTGATGAGTTCCAGAGGCAATTGGTTCGGCTCCTTAAGCAATACTGCTTCCTGGCTCTCAGTGCTTCCTTTAAGAGGTTACGAACTGAAGTCGCTCATCTCTTGAATATCCCGACACATTCTAGACTACACCGACACATTCTAGACTACACACCTAGAGGTCATATGTAAATTGAGCAGTAATAAAGGAGGCCGCATAAGTTGAAGTACCTATGAATGTAATTTTTATGAAATTATAAGTTTTTGTATAGTTTCAACGATTCATTGCATTATATAGAAATATTACACTCTCTCTCTCACACACACACAGTTATTTATTATTTGACATAAAAAGTAACAATATAAAATATTTTTGTATATTCACATACGAGTAATAACTTGTTATAACATGAATCATTATTTTTTAATTACAGGTTTATATTTATATACATATATTAGCACAGGGGTGCAAATAGAATCTAAATATTGGGGGGGGGGGGAGGCTTGGCGACCACCAACTTCCAGCGACTGCCACCTTGTTTACATGGGGCTGAAACAGTCTCTGACAATTTTACCCACATTTCTATTGGATCCTTTATCGTGTCAAAAATGGATTTGACTGTTCATTTGACTATTCCAACGTAAATAACTCCATTTTAGTTCTGTAGAAGCCGCCGATTGAGAATTGTGCTAATATTAAATTAAATGTAGTGTTTTTTCCATGGTTTGATTAATATCCTCTTTTAAATTAATCAGAAATTTTCAACATCTTTAAAATAAAGGTTGTAATGTTAAAATTCAGTATTATAAATATATTCATATAAATCTGTACAAATCAAACAATTCAGTTTCAAGATTATTACTTAAACTGTTTTTGCATAATTTTATTTTAAAAAATTACTTACCTATATCATATTTACTTTAATTACATTTAAATACATATTTTAACGAAATATAATATTTCTTTCCTAAAAGTCCCTATAAACATTTAAAAAGAAAAAAAATTGTACATGGACGCACCCACGGAGGGGGGCTATGGGGGCAGAACCCCCTTCCCCCCTAAAGTTGGAGAGTTAGATGTCAAAAAACTTTAAAAATTAAAAGGTGTCATTAATGAGTTAAAATATTTTATTTTTAAAAAATCGTCTTCGAATTATTTCTAAAATATCTTTTAGGGAAAAAATTGATTTTTATATAAATACTTACAGTTAGTGTATGAAATCCATTTAAACTCGGTTAATGTCACTGAATAGATCAGATAATTTTTTATGACTCTATAACGAGTTAATTTGATAGTGGGATTGGGTTCCATGGGCAAGTGATACTGAATATTTTGACGTGATAAAAGAGTTATAACTACAATCGAGATCACTATAACCGAGTTCATCAGTATTTGTAGCCCTCCCCCCCCCCCCCCTCTACTAAAGTAAAATCCTGGGTGCGCCATTGATTCTGCATAAATAATTCATAAATGTAATACTATGAAAGAAGGATTATTCCAAAGAATGTTTCTTAGTTCTGAAATAGTTTAATGTAATAAAATAAACACTTAATATTTTGCAATTTAAAAATAACGCATGAATAATAATTATTGAAAATAAATAATATACTTCAGTTTTGAAAAGCAATTTAAAAATGAGATAAAACAAGATAAATTTAAACTATTTTTGGAGTTGGACATAAACTATGTGATTATTTAATATGTACATGTTTTAATAAAAAATATTTTTTTCTTAAAAGTCTCCATATAAACAACATTTTAAAAAATATTCTGTATAAATAATTCATAAATGTATTACTATGAAAGAAGAATGATTCCAAAGACTGGTTCTCAGTTCTGAATTAGTTTAATGTAATTACAATGAGCACTTAATATTTTGGAATTTAAAAATTACTTAGGGAGAACAAACAGTACACCAATATATATAGTTTATATATAAATACGCATAGCAATTACTTCAACTTTTTTTTTTTTTTTTTTTTTTTGCTAAATGTATAGGGGGAACTTTAATTATTGAAAATAAATAAATATACTTCAGTTTTGAAAAACAATTTAAAAATGTGATAAAACAAGATAAATTTAAGCTCGAGTTGGACATAAACTAATGTAGAATTTAAAACAGTACTATTTTTCTGGAACTACATTTTACCAATATTGGTTTAATGGGATTAAAACTTAAGTAGTATTATAAATAAAAAAAATTAAAAATGAATTAAATCAAAAGAATGCTTTCAAAAACCTGATACTTCATACTAAAATATTAAAATAACAGTAAATACTCCTGATATTTTGACATTTAAAATCCATTTTATATAAAATATAACTTAATAGTAGTATATTGTATAGAGCAATGTTTCTCAGCATTTTACAAATATGGACCAGCAGATTACAAATTTCAAAACCTTCGCTGACCGGCACATTAAAATTTTCAATACCTTCGAAAATTTTAATGTGGCGGTCAGAATCAATTTAAAAACGAAATAAATTTAAACTTTTTTTTTGAGTTAGACAAACTTAATGCAGAATTTAAAACAATATTTTTCTGGAAATACATTTTACCAATATTGGCATTAAAATATATTAATAGAATAATGAAGCAAGTAAAAGAGACTACAGAAATTTTATAACTATATTTTTATATTTATTTACATATTCTTTAAGATGAAAAGTTTTTAATACAATAACTCTTGTCTACAAGACGTTAATGTTTCAAAATAATTATATTCGTATCGATGTTCCATTAGCTCATTGAAACGAAGAAATAATATTTATAAATATGTATATGTATACGAACTTGGTTTTATAAAATGAAGAAACAGCACTTTAAAAAGATTTTTTTAAATAAAAATAAAAGCAGTATATATAAGTTATATTATTATTTAATTAATACAATTTGATAGTTTACTATCATTAACGCGTAATAACCTTGCAGAAATTTTTCAGTTCAGCAGTCTTGTTTACTAAACAAATGCACACCGGAACTCGGTTTGGCACCGTTTAGAACACCGCCAATATCCAAACATCGTACAATAAACACATACTTTATACGTTATTAGAAGATTTGGAAGACTAAATTACAACATTATACGATTATCTGGAACCTAAACTTTTTACTACATATCATAATTTCAACCAAATAAATATTATGATAGAATTACTTACACTGCAAAGTCCAACTTCCGTAACCGGATTCCATTGTAACACATCGGCAATTCACTATCCACACTGTTTTCTTCGTTCAATATCTCTTGGAAATTTACATATTTGCTTTTCAAATCTGGAACGACTTCAACAATTAACGTCTGAACACAACCGCCCTCCCATAATCAATTTTATTGAAATCTTTAACAGCCGTTGAAGTATAACAAGAGTCGGTTAAACAACACGTCGGTTTACATATACCAGATTACAAAAACATGGGCATGGCAACCAAACCTTCACTCAACTCACATACTCTTGCCTGGAGTCCTAGCTTAGCTCACTGATAATGGCACGATATTCTGATTCGCTATGAATGTCATGTGACCACCAGAAGTGCCACCCTAAGTTTAAAAAACCAAGCGCGAGTGCTTGAATTTGATTTTGCTGCACGTGTTGTAAATTAGATACAGCACATTGTGTTGTAAAATTACAGATATTTAATACAGTGCATGAAATTGACTTAGGAAATACGACTTACACTCGAGTACTTTTTGAGAGGACGTATATCCTTACACAATTGCGTAGGTGAGAGACCACCGAGTTAAATTAATATTTGTATATCTTTCCCCCCCCCCTCTCCACCTCGTAGGATGGAGAGTAGTCTGTTAGAATAGCCTACTGCTATTTCCGAAATCATAGGACATTTTATGATGAAGGTATACCCTCCGAAGAAAGTATTCGAGCGAGAGAGAAATTTCCTGCGTTGGTTTCGTATATTAAAAATTATTTATTATAGAATATGAATTAGGCTATGTATAAATATGACTTTCCATATTTCTACCAATAGTCTGGGAGCCAGCGACAGATTTTGGTCAGTTATTTCTTCCCGGCCGATAATTCGTGAGATGATTAAGATAGTTGTGTGTTGAATCCTGGTGATCGTCAGCTGCCGCACCATGGGTGGGTTGGGCGGCGGCCGCCTTCCAGACATGTAAAAAAAAAAAAAAAAAAAAAAAAATCAGTCATTTCCTCCCGGTTGAAAATTTCTGAAATAATAGTTGGCATAGTACTTGTTTGAAAAAAAAAACCGTCAGCTGGCCAAGCGGCGGTGGATTATACGTCAGCTGCTCATACGAACATGGAAAAAAAAATTTTTTTTCAATGATTTCCTCCCGGTTGAAAATTTGACAGATGTTGTTTTTTTTAATTTAAAGTAGAATGTAAACTAAGTCAGTTGGCTGTATGCCGGTGGAAAACCCGTCAGCTGGCACAGTGAAAGTGTGACGCGGAAAGGTAGTGTGGCCGCCGCTAGCCTATTTCAATGCACCAGCTGACGGGTTTTCCCCCGGCGTACGGCCAGCTGAATTTTTTTATTATGGCAAGAATTATGTCAACTATTATTTGACAAATTTTCAACCGGGAGGAAATAACGCACTTTATTTTATTGGGCACAACGCGCCCTGCAGGTGAGTTGCAAATATATTCAGGAAATAATCAAGCGACCGAATAACAAAAATTAAGTTTGAATATAAATATATCAATATATTTTTTATTTACAGTAAATAATTATTATAATTCTTAAATACTACAATGGTTCATCTTCACTTGTGGCACTCTCATAGTCCTCCGAATCACTTTGTGAACCATCAAAATTGTCTGCCATCATGTGTCCATCATCATCATCTTTAACAAGATAAACAAAGTATATCTATCTATCTCTCTATCTATCTATATATATATATATATATATATATATATATATATATATATATATATATATATATATATATATATATATATATATATATATATATATATATATATATATATATATATATACAGGATGTCCAGCCTTAATGTGACCCAATAGCTAATTCCCGAACCATTCGGTTTAGATATGCACTTCCAATTTGAAAAATGTTTTAAAAAAGGTAAAGAATGTTTTTACGTGCTTTTCGAACCAAAAAACCCATTTAGAAAAAAATTACAAAAATTAAATTTTTATACGGTCCCCAGGTCCTATCACTTATATTTAGGAAAAGATGCAGTACACAAAAACAAAGTAAAAACAAAAAGTTTCATTTTATTACGATAAAAACTGACCAAGTTATGGAACTTTGAAAATCATACATTTCATCCATTTTCTGGGCCAATTTCAAGAAGCTAGTAAGGGACCATCTCCAAAGTGAAATTAATTGGAACTCTGTCAGGAAACATTCGCTCTTGCACGTCACTCTTATGTAAATCGTTTTTAAATTTAAAAGTACACACATTACGTTAATATTACAATAACTGAGTACTTAAGAAACAAAATTTATTCTGTGTACGTGTAAAACATAGATAAAATAAAATATTTTGGACGAAGAAAACTTTTCAAAAGCAGTTCCAAAAACTTAGACTTATTTGCCTGCGGCTTCAGACTGATTTGCTGCGGTACTGATCATGGCAAACGTTAAAAATCTGTTGTATAGTCGCTTGCAATTGCATACAGTCGTATTCTAATATTAAGAATTCTAGTACAGGAGAACGAGATGTATACAAATGAAGAATACTGCGAAATGGTACTGTTGTATGGGCACTGTAATCGAAATAAGAGAGAGGCGGCAAGACTTTATGCCATTAAATTTCCCAGTCGAAGACATCTATCTTATTGTACAATTGCCCGTGCTGTTCAACGCTTGTATAGAACTGGGAGTTGTCATAGACATATTCCCTTGTCTCGTGCCACACCTTCAAGCTTGCGGATACCCGCTGAGGATGTTCTAGGATATGCCCTGGCTCATCCTGAAAGTAGTGTCCAGGATATTAGCAAGGTTTGTTCCTACTCAAAATCGATGGTGTGGAACATATTACATACGTACGGTGCATTTCCTTATCGTCCAGTCCTGGCGCAGGAGCTAATGCCTGGAGACCAGTTGTATACATCTCGTTTTCCCATACTAGAATTCGTAATATTAGAACACGGCTGTATGCAATTGCAAGCGACTACACAACAGATTTTTAACGTTCGCCATGATCAGTATCGCAGCAAATCAGTCTGAAGCCGCAGGCAAATAAGTCTATTTTTTTGGAACTCTGCTTTTGAAAAGTTTTCTTCGTCCAAAATATTTTATTTTATCTATGTTTTACACGTACACAGAATAAATTTTGTTTCTTAAGTACTCAATTATTGTAATATTAACGTAATGCATGTACTTTTAAATTTAAAAACGATTTACATAAGAGTGACGTGCAAGAGCGAAAGTTTCCTGGCAGAGTTTCAATTAATTTCACTTTGGAGACGGTCCCTTACTAGCTTCTTGAAATTGGCCCAGAAAATGGATGAAATGTATGATTTTCAAAGTTCCATAACTTGGTCAGTTTTTATCGTAATAAAATGAAACTTTTTGTGTTTACTTTGTTTTTGTGTACTGTATCTTTTCCTAAATATAAGTGATAGGACCTGGGGACCGTATAAAAATTTAATTTTTGTAATTTTTTTCTAAATGGGTTTTTTGGTTCAAAAAGCACGTAAAAACATTTTTTACCCTTTTTAAAACATTTTTTAAATTGGAAGTGCATATCTAAACCGAACGGTTCGGGAATTAGCTATTGGGTCACACTAAGGCTGGACACCCTGTATATATATGTATATAAGCGATATGAGTAAAACTGAAAAAATGTTCATACCTTTTTCGGGCTGAATTGTAATTTCAGTAACAGACGTTGGTAACTGGCTGCCAGCGAACCAAGTAAAGCCGTACTTTCTCTCAACTTCTACCCAGCCATAGTCGGAAGGGCTTTCGGCGGTGGGAACTTTAAGGTGTGCGTGCGTCCAAATTATTGCGATGAAACATGCTCTTAAAAAATGTTGATACAGCTCCACTTTGCACGGTGGTAGAGCTGAGCCATCAATGCTTTTTTGGGGTAATCGGAAAGCGTTGTTGTTGAGCAGTTTATAGGTTTTTTGAAACATTGCTACTCTTGCCTCATCAATGCTTTTTAATCGCTTAAATCCGTAGATATGGCAAACAAACTCTTCAATCTTGGAAAGAATATGTTCCTTGTTGTCAAATGGTGTTGCCATCTGAATGAAGCTTTTTAAAAGTCAGCAGATTTTCTCATAATAGAAAACGGTCAATTTTTGCCTTTTCTAAAAAAGGCCGGGTTAAAATCACACCCTGTGTTAGCGTGAAAAGCTGGTAGTGCTGCACTCAGATTACTTCCTAGAGCTTCATACAATCTCGAGACGTTAATAAAACCTTGATGGTTTCCAACTCCAACTTCCATGCATACTTGATAGTTTACTCATATTAGCCAACATGATAATTAATACAGCCGTATCGGAACAACGAATCCTTACATTTGCATCGAAGTCTAATTGACAAACGTGATAGATCACGTGATATAACGTCCTTTTCCGTTTGCAGAGCCGAATTTTGTCACACAAATGATAAACTTTTTTGACTCGGAGAAATAAAATGGAGCTGAAAATGCCAAAAAATCGCTTTAAAACGAGGAAACCGGTGGTTTTCATGTTTTTAAAGTAGCACAGATTGTTTTTTTTTTTATATTTCTATACATAATTATGAAAAATAGTAGGATTATTGAGGATATCAGCGCGTTGTGTCCAATAAAATAAAGTGCGTTATTTCCTCCCAGTTGAAAATTTGTCAAATAATAGTTGACATAATTCTTGCCATAATAAAAATTTCAGCTGGCCGTATGCCGGGGGAAAACCCGTCAGCTGGTGCATTGAAATAGACCAGCGGCGGCCACATTTCCGCGCCACACTTTCACTGTGCCAGCTGACGGGTTTTCCACCGGCATACAGCCAACTGACTTGTTTTTTTATTTAAAGTAGAATGTAAACTAACATCTGTCAAATTTTCAACCGGGAGGAAATCATTGAAAAAAAAATTTTTTACATGTTCGTATGAGCAGCTGACATATAATCCACCGCCGCTTGGCCAGCTGACGGTTTTTTTTCAAACAAGTACTATGCCAACTACTATTTCAGAAATTTTCAACCGGGAGGAAATGACTGAATTTTTTTTTACGTGTCTGGAAGGCGGCAGCTGACGATCACCATGCTTCAACACACAACCGTCTTAATCATCTGAGAAATTATGGGCTGAGAGGATTTTGGTCGCAAAAATCTGTCACTGGCTCCCGGGCTACAAGTTGTGCGTTTATCAAAAACGCAATTATTATTCGCAAATCTAAAATAGGAAATTTCTCTCTTGCTCGAATACTTTTTTTGGAGGGTGTGCATAATAGGTAGTTAAATCTGTACCTTGAAAAAAATTTCAGAAAAACACCGAAGATTCATTTGGGAATCGAATCGGATTTCACAGATTGTATATAATTAAAATATGCTCTCACGCGTGTTTGATAGTTCCGAATTAAACGAGATTTAAAAAAATGATAATCAAAGACATCTAGTTTGGTGACCACAAAAAGTTTTGTAGTTTATGATTGAAATAAAGACGCAGAACATATTTTTCTCATAGAATAGTAAAATAATAATAATAATAATAATAATAATAATGATGATGATGATGATAATTCTTAGCAGTAAATCTGCTTTCATGAGATGTTAGTTAAATATTTCAGTTTTACTGAACTCGTATCTAAATTAAGACGAAAACTTTTCCATCGAAAAACTATATGAATGAAATTGATACTTAAATATAAAATAATGAAATCCTAAATATATTATTAGATAAAAAAGAACACTTAAATATTATTGCTAATTCCTTTGAGTGACAGTAAATCCAATTAACCGTTAAATGAGAGTATTAGGTTGTATAATGAAATTACAATTCGAGAAAATGCAATTTCACGACTAAGATAATTTTATACCGCTTTTATTATGGAGTTCGAGAGAGTAAGAAAAGGCGGAATAAACAGAAATAGAAGAAAATTCACCATGCTCTTCCAGACTTCCTAGCAGTATGATTAAGAATTCGAGGTATTTTTAAAAGTGGGAGGAGGAGAAGATAACAAAGCATTGAGAATATTGAGTATTTTTTTTTAATTCTAAATATGCAAAGCATTTGCAAGAGATTAAATTAAGACGTTCCTTGCTCATATACAAGGTTTTTGTTTATAAACTCAACAATTAAAAATAAAAAATTTCCTTAATTCTAAGTTAAATAAATTCTTCCTCGATTAGAAAAAAAAAGTTTTTTGAAATGTGCAATAATGTTAAAAACGTGATAATATAAATGCGCTTCTCTTTAAACTTTCAAGTATTTTAAGATAAACGATGTTCTCTGGGACGAGGAGGGGTGTGTGGGGGGGGGGGGCAGACACTATAGCTTTTTGATACCAAAATTTTCTAATTACGAATTTTGAGGGAGAAGATTTGGAGGAAAAGGCGGTATGGTAAACTATGCAGACATGAAACTGTGGGGTTGGGGGCGGAGGGGGGGGGATTAGCGAAGTGAGAATACGGAAAATGTTATGGCAAATAGGACGCCAGCACTATTTAAGCGTATTTACGGAATTTTGTTACTGAATTTTAAGTTGGGTTCTAACCGATGCAAGGAAAGCTTCGTTTTACTTCGGTAAAGCACTTTATTACTGTATGAGTAACATTCGTTTTAGGGATTATCTTCATCTTAAAATTGCATCAACGTTCTAAAATATTTAATGACAGTTTTTTTTTCCATTTACAGTAAACCTGTCAAAAAGATTCAAAATACAATTATTTTTATTAATTTTCCTTTCCACAAATAGTGAATGAGCTACAAAGCACTTAAAAAAATGCTTCCGAAAAATATTAAAATTTAAACAATAATTCCTAAAACATTGAAGAGTACGTGGGAAAACAATCCAAAACAAAAGGGCGTTTTTTGTTCTAATTTCCAAACAGACAAGAGAAAGTTACCGTCGTACTTTAATGGATATTCTTTATTATTCTATACAGTTAAATTTTGTCTTAGAGGGTTATCTATACATTAAAAAGAACCTAAGTTTTGAAAATTCGATCGAGATTCTATCTTTTTTACTTGATGTTTGAAATCAGCATAATAATAGTAAATAATAATTTTCAACGAATAGTATATAAGAGCTGAAAGGTACCCAATAATGAGTTCTCTAATTTCCAAAATATTGAGTTTATTTCTTAATACTTTAGTTTTTTTTTTTTTTTTTTTTTTTTTTTTAAGAAAAGAAAAGAAAAGAAAAAGTTTGCAAAAACCAAATAATAACTATTATACAGCTATTTGTGGATTAAAAAAAAATATTAATAATAAAATCATATTTCAAAGTCTCGAATAGAAGCATATATAAATTATTATTAGTAGTATTATTCTCGAAACAATATTTTCGGAAAGGCCCTCAAAATAAATATCATTTGGACTAGCACTGTTGAAAATATATCAACTAATATATTTAAAAGGGAAATTGAATAGATCATCTATTTTACAACATGGATATTTTCATACTTAGTTTCACCAAAATAAAGCTAGTAAATAGTAATGCAATGGTGACTCGCTGACTTGCTCAATTTTCAGGGAAGAGTAGTAAAATTCCCTGTAAGGGGTAACAGGTATTTCATAATACGATTGCACGTATTAGAAATAACAGTTGGTGATGAAAATTTAAATGTTAAGACAAAACTATAAATTGGACCGCTTAAAAGGTAAAAAGAAGTGTACAGCGGGATAGAACAAGTTTATAAATTGAGATCTTTTAAGAGAATTATTCAAGTTTTCTTTGAGCTAAGAGTTTTTAATATAATTTTATATTACAAAAAATGAAAAACATAAAAAAATCAAATTGTAAGGATTTCACTAAACCAACTAATAAATACTAAATAATGCGTTGTAATACGAGACAGATGTTTTTATCATTACTGCGTATAAGAATTTTTCGAGAAAAGACGAAGCTTTGCAACTGTTTTGCGAGACGAGACGGGCCAATTGTGGGGTCAATATAGGGAGGGGTGGTAATGCCTTTACACTGTAAACTAACATAAAAAAATGCAGTTACTAGACTGTGGAAAGTTTTTATTTCGTAAAAGGAAAAAGGAAAATCTTCCGAATATGTTAGGGAGAAGGTGTGTGTGTGTGTGTGTGTGGGGGGGGGGGTTATCTGGTAGATACTCGCCAGAGAAATATTACTCATATTCGAGATTTTAAACTGAATATAAAACATCTTCATGTACAAGGCTTTTGTAAAATATTAGTTAGTCTGAAAAATTTGCTGAAAGGATGTTGGTAGTGCAGAAGTAGGAGAGAGTATAGGGAGGGATGGGACATTTTTAACAAAAGTAATTTTTACAAAGTATTTCTATTTGTACAACTGCAAGTTTCAAAATAACGTCTTCGAACATTTTCACATAGTTTAAAATATAAATTTAATGGTAATTATTAACATATTAGTTATACAGGTAAGTTAAAATAGCAAGAAAAATGTCCCATCCCTCCCTTATGTAAGGCAGTTTAAGTAGTATTTTAATTTTAAGCATAATTTATGTTCCCAAGGTTCATTGCATATAAGCCTCTGCTCGAATAACTCAGTCAACTGTCTTTGGTGAAACAGTTTGAGGTAATGTCATCTTAATCAATGATGAAACATTCAGTTTTTTGTCAGAAGATAAAATTTCCCTTTTCTCATCATTTTTCCTGCCTAAGTGTCCCATCCCTCCCTTTACACAGTCTATCAATAAAATAAGTTATTGCTAGAAATATGCTGGTGCTAGACCTCACTAAACTGCCAATTTACAAGGTGATTGTAATTAAAGTTCCACTTTAAAACGATCAGAAAAAGAAAACTACTGGACCAAATGTTATCAAACTTGGCAATTGTGTAAAGGTGGTCAGGGATTAATTATCGGCGGAAAAAAAGCTCAAAAATTCAACACCAGGGGAAGGACGTATTTAAGGGGGGGGGAGGGTCCAGGTGTCCGACCCTTCCTATCATGGAAAACATTTTGGAAGGGTCAAAACGGTAAAAATGGCAGTATTTTTCGGAAGGATACTATACCATTATTATTTTAGTAACAAAAATCAAAATTTCAGGGAGGGGGGGGGTTCGGATCCCTGGACCCTCCCATCCCCTTAAATACGTCCTTGTCCCAGGTGTTGAATTTTTGATTTTTTTTCCCCCGCCGATAGTAAATCCCCTGACCACCGTTACACAACTGCCAAGTTTGATAACATTTGGGCCAATAGTTTTCCTTTTCTGATCGTTTTAAAGTGGAACTTTAATTATTATCACCCTGTACATAAGTTATGTTCTCAGATCTACAAAAAAATTAAAAAAATTTTGTTAGATAAAATAAATGAGACTGAAAACATGAATCGAAATTATGATAAGCAGGGTGCCTACTGGAGTGCAGAAAAAAGAAATTCATGACCACAAGGGAATTTTCATGACATACCGCCATTTTGTTGCTTTTGAAATGTAACTAATTTTAGTCATATTATATATATATATATATAGGGTATCCCAAAAATAGCGTCTAAACTCTGCACAGCCCGATTTCTCGTTGGAAGCACATAAAAATTGCCCAAGAACTGTACCTGTACGACCCATAGTTTTCGAGAAAATAGGAAAATCAAATTATGACGTCACATCCAGTGCAAGGAAAATCAATTAGAAACATTAAATTGGACAGTGGACTGGATAAGGGGGGGACTGCTATGCTCATCAGATCTGCCACCTTTGAATTCCTTCCAATGAAAACGTTTGAAACGATTGATCTAATTACAGTAAAAAGTGATTCAGTCCCTCCCCTTCATTCTGTGTGAATTTATATGGGCACCAGATTGATGCAGAGTGAGCTGTTAGCCATTACACGCCGCACCCAAGCCTCGATAGTCACGGTGGAATTTTTATCATTCTATGAAAGCGTATGCAAGAAAACCTATATGTTCATGCTTCCAATAAAGGCTTTTTCGGTACACTGGACGTTTCTGCTTTTGTTTTGCATTTTTCTTGTAAACTATGGATCGTACAGGTACAGTGCTTTGGGAAATTTTTATGTACTTCTAACGAGGAATCTGACTATGCAGAGTTTGGGAGCTATTTTTGGGTCATCTTGTATATATATAAATATACACATGCAGGTTGATTCGCTACCAGACTGACAAACTTGCAGGGGGTGTAGGGGGTACAGAGACAGTTCAGAATCGCATAGCAATACGGGGTTGGAAAAGTCATCTTCATCTACCTGTACACTTTAGAAAAAGTGTTCAAGTGATAGTAAACTTTCCGGCCATGGTTTTTCAAAAACTAATCCCTCTTTCACCGATGGCACTTGATAAAAATAGTTATTTCAGAATTGTTTCTTTCATTACATTTATGAAATTGTCTGAGGAAAGCCCATTGTTTATGAAACTTGATTAAGAAATTAGCACCTCTGCCAAAGTGATTATTAACAGGTACATAACGTGGGGTGCGTTTTCGACCCCACATTGCTCTGTGATTCTGAACCATCTCTGTACCCCTATACCCCCTGCAAGTTTGTCAGCCTGGTAGTGAATCATTATATATATATATATATATATATATGAGACTCAGATATTTCAAGTAAAGTTTCAGAGTTAAGGCAGGTAATATGGTTTATTGAACATTACATTTAAGTTACAATTTAGAATGAGAAGAGGGGAGGGGAGACGGGTACAAGAATCAGCGTGGACTCATGAAGCAGTTCCAGTGGCAGAAGTCCCCCGATTTTCGATGTGCGGGAGTATTTACGCTTACCACACCACGTGGTCTGCGAAGACACAACTCCTCCTCTCTCTTATCTCTGATCGAACCACACACATTTACCAACATGACCCGCATCCGGGCCTACAAGGGCGTGAGGACACGTGTACATCTAAAGAACTCAGAATCGACGGCCTGATGTCTGGCAAATAACAAAATAAATAAAACATAGCTCCAGAGCGCGCGTGGCAAGTATGAAAGGAAAGCAAAACTTACAGTGAAAGTAGCGCTTGAACAATACCCAAACTAGTAAAACCCAAATTACCTTTTTATACATTACAATATCCCCCCCGGCAAAAGAAGTCTGACGAGCAATATCATTGAGGTGGCCAGTCTCTCACTTGCGAGTCACCCGTCCTTGCAACCTAATCTTAAAACCAGTGTTGTAGTCCTAAGAAAAAAAGTGGGGGGACGCTCATTTTTGACGAAATTTAACCTAAACTTATCGGATTCATTAAATGTAATTATTCCTTAAACAACCAATAAAACTAATTTAACCATCATTTGTTTCTTAATTAATTAAAATGAGTTCATTGTTAAATTATTGATTACTTGTTAATAATCTAAAATAAGTCTTTTGGATCAACCGTGTAAGCTACTTAATTTGTTGTTGCGAACATGTATATCGGATTTGTGTGCTTGGCTCGAAGCCCTCGTATAAATCCTCGTCAGAAGAACAGCAGAAAGGGGTGGGTGGGGATGCCCTCCGTGGTGGTCTTTCTAAGGGGTCCTAACCCGTATTCGCGCTGTTTCGGAAAAAACCACGGAAAACTCCGAACTGTTACGGACGCGCGATGGGAGCTACTTAATTTTTTTCCATTTACATTTGTCAACAATCCATTGTTGTTGTAGTTATTGTGAACACGTATAGCGGATTTGTGTGCTTGCCTCAAATCCCGCTTATAAATCCTCGTCAGAAAGACAACACAAGGGGGTGCCCTCCGTGGGGGTCTTTCTAAGGGGTCCTAACCCGCATTTACGCAAAGTTTCGGAGAGAACCACGGAGAACTCCGAACGGTTAGGTCGACGGACTGGCAATGGGACCCGAACCCGGGACTTTCACACTTCGCCATCTACCATTTCCAGTAACAAAAACAATGTGAGGCAATAATCCAATGTCAGTCAAAGTGGCAGATTTTCTTTTGGATTGGTACGTGACTATTCGCTACCCCGATTTTAGTAACTTTTTCGGCCATTCTGAAAGGCATTTTTTACAAAGAGTGCGTTCGGGAAGATTTCTGTTCTATTCTTATGGATATGTTTTCACTACTGAAGTGTTTAAGAAACCGTTTAAATCCCATTTGTAAAGTCTATTCAAACAGTCAAAAGTTTCCTTTTGATTTTTATACCGATATACTTCGTCTCGCGCGAACAAAACGAAAATTTTAATTTCTTCACAGAATTTTTAAAAAGACTTTGTAAATGAGCGCCCCTCCTGAGAATAAAAAGTGGGGGGACGTATGGGCTGAAATGAAAAAGTAGGGGGACGCCGTCCCCCCGCGTCCCCCTTTGACTACACCACTGCTTAAAACTGCGAACTAATCTAATTTTCAAGTTTAGACACCTTAAATTTTTCTGGCTAGAATTCTGGAGTTATGTTGTACAATACTTGAGAGGCAGGAAGCAGTTCCTAAAATTTGACAAAACATAATGATGCAATAGTACGAAAATCTTACAATAAAAATAAAACAATGAGTGCGCACAATTTTTTTTTTTTCAAATTATCACAAGTAATATTTACAACCTAGGTGGGATACAATAATACTGTACAACAATATAGTAATATAATTCAACAAAATGGAATAAACATGGCTGACATTCATTTTCTTTGGCAAATACTTATGGCTTTGGCTTGCATGGCATAAAGTGAATGGAATGAAAATAACTTGGCAAAATTTTTGCCAAAATGCAGTTGGCAAAATGGAGTAAATTTATTTAGTGTAAAGGCAATCTAAAAAAAAAAATGTAAAAATGTGCGTAGTGTGTAGAAAATTTCGAAGACCATAGCTGTGAAACAGCAGTATTAACAGGAACGCTTGCTAGAAGAATTTTTCAAGGTAATACAATAAATGATAGCCTGCATGAGGTACTGCATTTATGTGACCTGACATTTTTTTTATTTCTAGCAATGTCTTGTTGTACTTTTCTTATTTGGTTATTATTAGTATTTCTTAACAATCTGAGGGCGAATACTCTCCTCAGAGGTTTTATTACTAGTTAACCGTCTAGGCAAATTTAAATTTTATTACATGAAAAAAAATAGTTGGCATCATTATTCAATAAAGGAAATAATATACGATCATTTTGGCACACAAAAATTTTACACAGTAACTATTCAAAATAAAACATCTACATTTAAGCAAACCTAATATAATGCAAGAAATTTTTTTATTTACATTGACACAATAAGTATTTGTTGTTTTCATTTAAGTTATCGTACCCGGGTGCATGAATTTGTCATAAATTTTCAAGTGACTTTTCAGTGAATAAAATTACATAATCTCAAGTAAATTAGAATTTGTGTCAAGTTGAGAGTCCCAATCGGTAAGTCATTTCAGGTAAATAATCGAATGAATCTAAACTACGTCATAGAATGCAAATAACAAAAATTCAAATTTCAAATCTTCAGGAAATATAGGTAATGTAGTAGTAATTTAAGCATTAATTTAATAAAAGTAACACCAGTATAAAACTTCAATTGAAATAAAATATTTAATAACACAATTCAATTGTAAACTTACCTTAATGAAAATACTATATTAATCAAAAGAAGCGCAGATATATCAATACATTTTTTTTTCTTTTTTTTTTTCAACATTAAAATAGCACTTTAAAATAACACACACAATTAATAACAATTTAAATATAATGCTCTAATGTTCACTTCAACTCTAAAATAAAAATCGCTTACTTTTACGAAAGAAATTGATATCCACAAATTAAAATCGTCATCCCTCAACGATAAACAAAACACACACACAAAAAAAAATATCTTCTCTCCCAAGTTCAATGCAGGCAGGAGGAGTTATGGTCAGCATAAGTTATACGCACAAAAACAAAAATATTCGGCACGGAGAAAAGGGGGAAATAATTCACCAGTTGCACACACTTCTCGTGGGGACTGTTTTGGGTGCAATGAAGGCAGTGAAACTCCGCCGATTTCCATCGGATTTTCAAAATAACAGTGGACGTGTGAAGAAAAAAAAATAAATAAGGAGGCACAGA
The DNA here is from genome assembly GCA_038373885.1 of Cheiracanthium punctorium. Taxonomy (NCBI): domain Eukaryota; kingdom Metazoa; phylum Arthropoda; class Arachnida; order Araneae; family Cheiracanthiidae; genus Cheiracanthium; species Cheiracanthium punctorium. The sequence continues at coordinate 38,904 of JAWZYV010014799.1, read as the reverse complement.
TTTCTGGATGGTAAACACGGTACAGAAAGATGATATCAGATAACGGAGGGCAGGCACTTCTTTAATTTACGTGTCGGCATCAGCGTCGTTAGTCGCTATGGAAAACTCAGGAGCGCAAATTTTTCGATGGGCTTCATGGGAGGATTCGATGGGAGGTCAGGCGAAAGTAGTTTCATCAAAGCAGGGAATGAGAAGTCCAGATATCTGCAGTCGGTGAAGGGCAAGTTGGTTCTACGTATCTCTCTGATCGGCAGGCGGTCGGCATAACGCCGCATCTCCGGCGTACTCCGCATCTTCCGGTAAGCAGTGTACCCCGTCTCCCGACTATTGAGCGTTAATTTTTTACAATTTTAAAAATTTTAATTGGCACACAGGCAGTAATCCTGCCGGCTATTTGAGACGTCAGATATTTCAAGTAAAGTTTCAGAGTTAAGGCAGGTAATATGGTTTATTGAACATTACATTTAAGTTACAATTTAGAATGAGAAGAGGGGAGGGGAGACGGGTACAAGAATCAGCGTGGACTCATGAAGCAGTTCCAGTGGCAGAAGTCCCCCGATTTTCGATGTGCGGGAGTATTTACGCTTACCACACAACGTGGTCTGCGAAGACACAACTCCTCCTCTCTCTTATCTCTGATCGAACCACACACATTTACCAACATGGCCCGCATCCGGGCCTACAAGGGCGTGAGGACACGTGTACATCTAAAGAACTCAGAATCGACGGCCTGATATCTGGAAAATAACAAAATAAATAAAACATAGCTCCAGAGCGCGCGTGGCAAGTATGACAGGAAAGCAAAACTTACAGTGAAAGTACCCGCTTGAACAATACCCAAACTAGTAAAACCCAAATTACCTTTTATACATTACATATATATATATATATATATATATATAATTATAATATTAATTACTCTTAATAGTCACTAATTAATTAAAAGGTCAAAAGTAAATGAAATGTAACTATCCTAATCGGCAAGATAAACTGCCATACGACAGTAAGATATCACAAGACAGTCCTTTTCCCTTCCCTACGACAGGAGATTGGGTTGTAGGACAAAAAAAAAAAAAAATTTCGTTTGAACATTATTGGCGTTCGTCATTAAAAAAGTACTTTTGATTTAAGTCGGGGCAAAACTGACAAAACCTTAAAAAATCAAATCGTTATTCTTTGATTAAGGCTGTTCCTTTCAAAAGACGATAGGCGTCACTGGACTTTTGAACAGTTCTAAAAAATAACCACGGATGTTAATCGCGCGAAAAAAATAGTGTTGCTTCTTCACCAAATGCACTTGCACTATGCACTTATATTAACAGTGAACCTATATGTCTCATGCAACTTTCATAAAAAAATTCTTAAAAGTCATTTTTCAAAAACAGGCTGAAGCGTTATCCGTTTAGAGAACTATTGCAAATTTCTCTGAATTTAAGATTTTTTCCTGAAGTAACTCTTATAAAGTTTGTATCTACCAGAAGCATCTGCCTCGACCCGCTGCAGAACAAGTGGAGACCGTGCTGCGAGTCGAAGCTTGCCGCGACTTGAACCAAATGAGGCAGTCGAGCATCGAACCAAGTCACATCCGCAAACTGTTGTACGGTTATACGTGTACTTGGTACACGGCAAAATGGTTAAAGATAAATGTATCTACTGAGAATCTAAGATAACTGTGACTCGAGTGGAGATGCAGGAATTTTCGGCAGCCCGCAATAGGGATGGACGCGAGACGACTTTTTGCGAGACGAGACAGAGATTCACAGCTCTTTTGCGAGACGAGACAAGCATTTTTAACATTATGGTATAGGGATTTTTGCGAGACAAGCTTTTTGGCTGTTTTGCGAGACGCGAGACACCAATTTTTCGTCTCGCGTCCATCCCTAGCCCGCAAGCTCGTTAAGATGAGGCAGCTCGTCACGAGGCTGTGCAAATGGATACGCAGATAAGATTCATTATTCGAAATCGCGAACAGTTCAGCTTGTAAAGGAGCATTCTAAAGTTTACCAGTCTCAATTAGATTCTTTAGAAAGCTGTTTAAAAATTGCATAATTTCTTAAAAAGAACAACCATTACTGTTAAGGTTTATTTATTTATGTTTCTTTTTTAAGATCTTTCTAAATTTAATTATCATTTTTATATCGGGTAAATATTTAAAATTGTTGCATTTTTTTTAAATATTGCCAGCCAATATCTCCTAAATATTTTTTAAATATCAGGCCGTATCCAAAAGGTATTTCGTGGGTAGTTGGCCCAAACAGTGGAAGAAGCAGAGTATCTTACAAAAATGCCCGATTTTTATTATTTTGTTCATAGTAATGCAAATTTATGGGTGGGAGTAGACACAATACTTTCACACCCCCCCCCCCCCCACTTGAAAAAAAGTTTTGGAAAATATATATTCAAACATTAGACCAATTTACTGATACAGGAGGCCCATCAGTGTCAGGAGGCCAAAATAGTATCTTTAGTAACCTCGTTGGAATTAAAAAGTAGCCAGTTTAGTAACCATTTTCATAATTTTAGTTGCCAAAATAGTAGCATTTTTGCACGATTTTGTACTTAAAAAATAAAAATAAGTCATTCAGCTGCATTTAAGAAAGAATGAATAAAATTATAAATTCAAAAACTTCATGCGTTATATAAAAGAGCATACAGTATCTTTTTATTATAATACGATTAAAACAAACAAACAAACAAAAAAAAGGGTCGTTAATCAAACATTCTGTTTGATTAACGACCAGTCCCAACTTTGAAAAGAAAGGGGAGTTGAGAAAAATCGAAATCTAATTTTCAAATTACTTGCCTAAAGTAAGCTACAATACAAGTTAGCCAAAAACTTGAAAATAGTATGAAAAGGACGTATTTTATTCAAAAAAGTCGTCCAAGTCGCCTTATCTTTAAATTAGTAGCAAAAGCCGCTTTTTCAGCCGCCGGTGGACAACCTGATGGTATAGAATTCAAGGAGGTAAATAAATTTCCTAATGCTTCTGGTTAAACTAGCAAATTTTTAAAATTTTGCTAAAGCTTAAGATAGACTTTTTTTTAAGAGCACAGTTTTTACTTTAACTTTTTTTTAAATTTTAGATTTTATACTAGCTGAAGTAACCGTCGTTGACGGGCTAGTTTGTAATGCAAATCTCCAAAAAGCCCGAATTTTCGTCAGCATTGTAATGATACAACGAACAGGTAAAAACTGCGTAAAATTGACGGTTGAGAAATTTTTTTTATTTTCAAAATTAAAGTTTTATTCTGGTTGAATGAGCTTTTAAATTTAAGAAGTCATTCATAACCCGGAACTTAATTTTTATCTGATTAACCGCAGATTTTTTTTTTTTTTTCACAAGTTTTACAAAATCTTAAAAAGCAAATAAACAGATAAAAAAGTTTTAAAATTTATTTAAAATTTTTAAAAGTTCTGGCATTTTTTGTTTTAGTCGTTGCTAATAATGTTGCTAAATTTCATTCTATTCTCTTAAGCCATTCTTGAGGAATGTGAGAACAAACATTCATGTAATTTTCACAATATCTCAAAATCTAAAATTATTTAAAACAATTCTTGCATCTGTAGTTTAAATTAACTTGCCATTTAACATAATTCCAAAATTCATTCTATTTCATTGCCATTTTTCAGGAATTGAACAAACAAATGCTCAATTTTCACGAAATCTATAAAAATAATTTTGAAATACTTCAACGAATATAGTTTAAATGACCTCCTGTGATCAGGACAGTCGAGAGGGAGGGGGGATTTCCCCCGGGCCCGTGTTCTCTGGTGGTCCGGGCTAAACTTTCCAAAAAAAAAAAAAAAATTCTGTATAGGCAGAAATAGAATTTGCGAAAACCAACACCGACTGAAATAAGTAAAGACGAGACGAGGTCCTAAACGAAACTGGATTGCTGACGACATGTACTCTCTTTATTTATTTATATTTATTTATTTTTTGGGGGGGGAGGGGCAAACGCACCACCCTTTGTGCTCTCATACGCGGGGAATCATCATGACAACTCCAGGCCGGCAGGTGCAAACTTTCCAAACATAATTTGCAAGCGCGGGAAAATTCATTCATCCCCAAAATGTTCTTGGAATAAAATTGTTCACAATCGCTCTCGGAATGTGGATTTTTTCAGTTTTTTTTCGGTGAGTTTATTTATTCTTTTACACTTTTTACTATCACAGTGATTATTTATTTATTTTTTTAATAATTATTAGTTATGAAGTATGTTTATTTCGTCAGTGCTTCATGAATAGGCTTAATTTCTCACAGCAAACTTTTGAGGTTAAAATTAACTTATTGCTAATAAAACATTTCATTGAGGCTTTTTATGGTAGTGATTCTGTAAAGCTTTTCACATATTTAATTTTATATATTAAGAATTCATTAGATCGTTTTCTAAACTTATATCTTTTACATTTAGCACACTATTAATTTTGCCTAAGATCCAAGTGAAATTGTTCGGAGCATTTATTTTGCATATTTGAAATAGCTTAGTAAATTTAACTAGAGCAGAGGTTCCCAAACTTTTAACGTCGCGCCTTCCTCCTCTCTCCATATTTTTCAGCATATATTCAGTTTTTTTTTTTTTTTTCAACAGTGAACATTTAGTCGCCTGTTTTAAAAAATGATTTTATCAGTAAAGTTTGAACAAACATTTTAAGCAAAAATGGGTATGTTTTTGAGTAAAAATGAGAATGAATAAGATGATTTTTCAAAAAATGTATTATTGCTTGTTTTTGTCTCTTTTTCCGACTCCCTCCTTGCAAACGCTCTACGCTCCCCTAGGGGGCGCGAGCGTTTGCGAAGAGACTTTCACGAAGCCGAAGAGCTTCTTTTACGAAAAGCCTTTCACCATTTGGACTACTGAGCTCTATTTCTTCTCAGAATCTCGATGCCATTTTTCCAAGCATTTGCATAGCTTGCGTATTTTTTTGTACTTTACCCGTTTCGGTTGCTAGTACTGAGCGTTCATTCAGTTTGCTGAAGAGAATAAAAAACTCCCACCGCACTTGTTCGTCTCAAACAAGTACTTCCAGTTTAGGAACTCTTTGTATTGAGTTGGGACTAGCGAAAGAACTAGACTTTGAAATTATTATTGATATTTTCGAAAAAAAACAAACAAAAAAAAACGGAGGAAAGCTAATTTTTAATAGTTTTGATTTTGTAAAGAAAAAATCCAGTTATTCGTATTATAAAGACCAACATTAAACTATTTAATGAAAGCGTCTTTTTTAAACTAAAATTTGAAAATGCTAGATAGTGAAAAAAAAAGAAGTTTATTTGTATTTTACAATGTAAATAACTTTTTTTTTGGGGGGGGGGGGCAGATATCTAACCCCCGGGCCGAGTTTGTCTCTCGACGGGCCTGCCTGTGACTAAAACTTTTATTTCATTCGCTTCAGTCGTTTATACGTGATGCACAAATATTTTCACAATTTCAATAAATTTTCGCAAAATCTCAAAATCTGATTTTTTTTTTTTTTTTTTTTTTTGAAAAGTAGACACATCTAGTTTAAGTTGAGCGAATGCATATCATGTCATCAAATTTTATGTCATTCGCTTTAGTCATTTTCGCATGATGCTCGAACAAAAAAAAAAAAAAAAAAAAAAAAAAAAAAAAGCGTAACGGACAGAATAACAGGCCGACAGGACAGACAGACAAACTTTTTTATTTACGATCGTACTGGGCTCCCAGGTGCTTGAAACGGGTAGAAATCGTAAAATTTTGGAACTCCAATGTTTAAATAAAATTCTGATTTTATTTATATAGGTATCACATTCAGCTACTTGCGTAAAGCTCCAAATTCATCGTTTTTAAATAAAATGTGTCATATATTTTGCCTGTAAAACTAGTTTTCTAGCATTAATTTCTAAAATTTTTTTCCCAACGGCATAAACTTGTTTTATACCTGAAGAGCGATCGTCGTCCCAAGATATTTGAGCAGCTTTAAAAACAAACCAAGGATGTTAAACACTCGAAAAAATTAATAATGCTTCTTCACCCTATATATTATGGATTGACACTAACAGCCATACTATATGTCTCACGTAACTTCAGAAAAAAAAAAATCATAAGCACAAAAATTGCCTACATAAATGGGCCTTGGAAATTCGCTAAATTCAGTATGTTTAGTATTTTTTCCGGACAGTTTCGTAACTCCTATAGGTTCATTGTCAGTGTCAGTTCAAAATGCAACTTATAAAAAAACATTCCAAATTTTTTCAGTCTCTAGCGCAGGTAAAAAAAGAAAATATACCTGTTCACAAAAGTTGCATAATTTTCAAGTGGGAAAGCTTAAAGAAAATTTTAAACTTATGACCAGACCATGCCGATTATATGCAATCGCATATTTGCATATGCAATTGCATATTTAAGATGTTTTTGGTGATTTTGCATAAATGACGTATTTTCTCTTTTGGATGCACGTTTCAATCTCTTTTGCTTTGAATTTGTAACTGTTTTTTTACCTTCCTTTCAGTATTTTCTTTTCTTTGTAAGTTCCACGCTTTGAAAACTTATACAACCTCAGGTTCCCAGCAAAATAGCCCAAAATTTTTCGTTTTCCTTCCCCCACTCGTTATTGTTCCCAGAACAATTGTTCACCTCTTTCAGGGGATGAAGAAAATATTTCCCCATACTGGTATCAAGTACTAAAGAAATTAAAGAAGAATAAAGAAATACTGCACTAATCAGAATATTCCAGACGAATCAACAATCAGAAAAAATTACCTGGATGCTATTTATAAAGAAGTGCTCGACGAAATTCGCCAAGATATTGGAACAAGCTGCATATGGATTAGCGCTGATGAAACGACAGATAAAAATGGCGGTAATATAGCACATTTAGTTTGTGGAAAGCTAGATATTGTCCCATCACTTCCACATCTCATTTCTTGCAAAGTACTAGAAAAAGTTAACTTTTCTAGCATAGCAAGATTCGTTAATGATTCATTGAAATTATTGTGGCCGGAAAAAGATATGACTGATAACGTGTTAGTATTCGTCACTGACGCAGTACTTCTAGCAATACTTTATATAAATCTTCAAATACTCTGGCACAACATTTTCAATTGCTAATGGTCGAACATTCGTTGTTTCAAGATGATAAAAGCAGCATCAGCATTTGAAGTTTTTTTTTTTTCCAAAAATGATTCATATTACCTGTATAGCCAGCCCATCGGCTTCACAGAGTAGCAGAAAAAGTAAGAGAAATATACGCCCCTGTGAATAAACTGCTTTCCTGAGTTAAAAAGTATTCTTAAAAGCTCATTTACGCATCAAAACATACAGAGAAATGTATCCCAACCTCTCACTTCCACCATAGACTATATTGACAAGATGGGACACTTGGTCAAATGCCGCGGTATTTTATTTTGAAAATTTTGACTCCATGAAAGATATGGTTAATGCTTTGAACGGCGTCAATTCTTCTTCCGTTTTCATTGCGAAAGAAATTCTCAGCGATATGTCCATCCGAAAAAGTCTATCGATAATCGAAACACGTTTTTCCTTCTTAAATCCAGTCATCACAAAATTAGAATCTCAAAATCTGCTGATGAGTGATGCAAGTCAAGTTGTAAAAGTACAGGAATGCGTTGGTAAGACTCAAAAGTCATTAATAGAAGAAATCAGAGAGAAATTAAATTTTACTTTAAATAAAAATTCAGAATTTTTGGCAGTGAATAAAATAAATAATTTTGTTAATGGTGAGGGGTGTGAATAACCGGAAAAAGTAGAACCATCCAAAGTGAAATATTGTAAGTACTGTTCAATGACATCCATTGATGTTGAAATAACATTTTCAGCATATAAAATGATTTTAAATGATAAAAGATCCGAAGTCTTACTATAGAAAATTTCGAAAAACATTTAGTTGTGTGTGTGTGTGTATTGTAACAAAAATTAAACAGTTTTAATTTATATTTCATATCGCTAAGATTGAGAATAAAAATTGATTCTGCTTCAACACACAAACAGTCATCGTTTTTTCTTATTCTGACTTTCATGATGTTTTCAAGTTTCAAAGAGAGAGAAAAATGTGTCAGAATTGCAAGTGACAGAAAATACTTTTACAAGTAAATACTTTTTACTTTCTGTTAATATGTGCAAATTTCTTCAGTTATTTGGTGCTTATTTTTAGATTTTTAGTGCATATTTTATGCATATTTGCATTTCTCTGATTTTTTTATGCATATTTGCATGCATATTTTGTCATTTTTTAAGTGCATAAATCCGCGATCTACTTATAGCCTTGCCCGCTTCATGTATTTTACCTGTAAAACTAGTTTTCTTGCATTATTATCCAAAAGAGATTTTTTCTCAACGGCATAAAAGTGTTAAGTTTGTAGTTAACATAGCAAGTAAAAGAAAAACAGCTTAAAGAACCCCTTAATTTTGCATTAAAGTGTATAGGTCTAGTTGTAAGATGCGTAAAGAAAGATTTGCAGAGCAGAAAAAAGTTTTGTCTCGAAATGCAAATACCTATATGATAATAAGAAACAGGTCTCTCTCTTCTCGCAAATTCCCACAATGATAAGAAATAAGCCTGTTTCTATATAACAATAAGAAACAGGTCTCTCAATTCTCACAAATCACCTCTATGAACAATCTTAATAAGAAAAAGGTCTGTTTCATCTGACACTCACACTGTAAAACTCTGCCTAGACGAGAATGGCCTATTTCCCATTACTACGCATAACGATTTTGGGAAAGATGCAAAACTTAGCAGTTGCTAAGCGAGGCGAAACAGCCCTGTTTGTGGTTCCGCAATCATGTCTATGTATATATAAAAACGAAGAAATTTATGCAATAAGAAAAAAAAAAAAAATACAGGAGTTAAAAGCACGTAAAACTATTTCAAATTTGAAAAATAAATCCATAAACAAATAAGGTATGTCCCAAAATGATAGAGCCACACAAATTCTTGCAAATTACAAAATACATTTTATCAAAATAACGAATTTCTTTTTTCTACAAATAGATCTTCAAGGAGGGACATTAAAACAAATGAAAAGTTTCAGACTTCATACATATCTTATGTTTGAAGAAGATTTTTTTTAAAATCATTGACAATCGAGTGTCCCAAAATTATAGTGCCACCTCTATAAATAAAGCCAAAACGTGCTTTTAACGACCAATAAATCTACCATGTTTGGAAATAATGTCGATCACTCGGTCCGGCATTGAATCGGATAGATTTTGGTACAGTTGTATAGACAAATCGTCCTAAGGTTTAAGGATTGCGAGTTTGAGTTCTGATACCGAATGGTACTGCCAACCATGTTCATAGACCTTGCGTGCAACTGCTGCCCACGTGTTCTCCATCGGATTGAGATCTGGACAACATGGGGGCCAGTATCGCAGGAATTCCATTGGCTAAAAACCACTCCCAGGTCGAATTTGCATTATGAGGAGGAGGATTATCTTGTTGAAATTGTGCAGTACAAAGAAAGGTAAAAGATAATCCTTTAATAGTTCTTGATACTTTCGAGCATTTAAATGACCTGTTAGAAAGACTATTGGCGTTTTGGCACTTGCGTTAAATCCTCCCCAGACGGTTATTCCTCCACCTCCTTGTTGTCACTTAGAGAAACTAACTTTATCTTTTCTAAGATCACACCAATAATATTTCCAACCATCTGGTCCGTCAAGATTAAACTTTTTTCATCACTTCAGATAACTTTATGCCAGTTTTGAGTCCACGACATGGGATACTTCGCCCCATTAACTCTCTTAGTCTTGTGGAGTAATGTCAATTTTGCCTTTGCATTTTCCGATAGCAACGAATTTTACACTTTTTTAGTACGCGATGCACAGTACTTTTTGATACATGCAATTGCTCTAATAGACAGTTTATTCCTATATAATCCGTCAATCTTTCGTCTTTCAAACTCAAATAATGATTTAGCACCATATCGACATTAAATTTCAGAAATAAATGCAACCGCATGTCGGTAGATGGTAAAAGCATTTTAAATTCGCATTTTAATAGTGGATGCAAGGCATCGAAACAGTGCAAGCTAAGTAAAATTTGCATATCTGGTAATTTTATACACGTGGCTCTATCATTTTGGGACACTTTTTTAGTTACAAATATTGCAATAAATTTCTATTATTTTTTATGTTCCGATTTATGGGAAATGTTTTATGCGTAATAACCAAAACCTATCTAATATTAATTTTATTTGTGCAGTACCTCATTTGTGGACTCCTTCTTTGCATAAGCAAAAATATTTGAGTGGCACTATCATTTTAGGACACACCTTACAGGGTGTGTCACAATTCCCTCCCAGGTTTGGAAGGCATATATATATTAAATATATATATATATATATATTGCCAATACAGAAACGTCAACGACCACAATTTAAAATGATTTCATACTAATAAAAGATTTTTGAACGATTGTGACATTGTGAAATCGTTTAAAATTCTTTATTATTTAGGCATTAATGAAAATATTTTAGACGTTAAGATTTTCACCCACCCCTATTTTTTCTACATTGTGAATAAAGAAATTAGTATTCGTCCTGTCCTACTAACTTTACTTTTATTAACTAAGAAACATGTGGACACAAATTAATAAAATAAATGAATAAATAAAAATAAAAAGCTTTAAAACAGTCATTTTGTGATATTAGGTGTACTGGAAAGTAATGTCCTATATTTACATAAAATTCAAACAAGTAAATTTTCAACAAGAATGCAATTACAAAAAGCTGTGAATAAGCATTGGGCTTGTTTGTTAAATTTTAAAGCGGGAATTTTACAGACTTTTTTTTTTCAAGGAAAAGGGTCACCCTCCCCCTGTTTTACATCTAACCTCCTTGGAGGATTATGTTTGAAATGTTCGGAAATCGATTTTTAGATATTTGTGAGCGTTGTATTTTACAACAAGAATTTTATGGATATATCTTTTCTGCTTTGAGACCACGCAGGATGTGTGAAAAGAACATTTTCTCCCCCCTATCTCCCCATAAATTACGAATTACGGAAAATGCTCTCCATTTTAGCACTTACACTAAAAAACTCACACACGCTCCAAGTTTCGTATCATTAGCTTCAGTAGTTTTGGGTAGACAAGGAATTGGCGTACAAAAAAAAAAAAAAAAAAAAAAAGGAAAGAAAGAAAGAAAAGAAAAAAAAGACATTACCTACCAGCACACCTATCAATTATTTTATTATGAAGCAAATACGAATCCTATGTTTAGACACAGCTTATTTGTAATTAAAAGCTCGTTGATAATTTATTTGTTTGTCAATTTCATGTTAATAAAACGAAATTTCTTCCTGACCAACCCCAATACTAAAATTAACACTACCTCAGTTTATGAATAAAAATATTTCAAATATATTTTTATTAAGAGCCTATTACCCTTTTATGATTAATTTGAAATGTGGTGACATAGAATGCTGATAAAATGTATTTAACCTGGGAAACCTGGAAGAGTCATGGGTGATTTCTAAAAAAAAAAATCGAGTATTTCAGAACTTATGCATCTAAATGTTATTCTTTAGCCGCTAGCGTATTTCTTTTTGCAAACTATTTTGGAACACATAAGATTTGTAATGGTTAAGAAATATTCCATTTTTCATATTTTAATAATTAGTAGTTGATGTTGCCACTTATTAAAAGACATGTAATGTACTCATAGGAAAAAGATTCTCACAAATCGAAAAAAAAGAAAAATATTAGATTAAATATAATTATCATAGGCGAATTCTAAAGTGAAGAGAATAGCTCAAGAGAAGTGTTATTATTATTATTTACCATGCTAGTTAGCTTTAAAAGAGAAATAAATAAATAAATGTATACTTTAAATTAAACTTACCTCAAAAAGATTCTGATGGAGTTTATCAGAAGATCACACTTTTTCATAATTTAACTCGAAATGTCATGGTAAAAATGAACATTAACAAATATAGTTTAAGAATAATTATAGGTAAAGGTGTATTTTCTTCTCGATAACTTGCAATGTGTTAATATATTGCTGTTAAAAGAGGGGGGGGGGGGAACACAACCATACCACGTATGAAAAATACTATCTTACGTAGCTGCTAGTTGAACATTCAAATTACATTATTGTTTAAAACAGTTCAAATATCGTCGCGATTATATCAACTTCTTAGTAGTTTTCCAACAATGAAATTCTGGGTGCAATCTTTGGTGTGCAGTATATGAGATGCATTTCTGTGTACGTAAATTCAGAGCTGAGAATGAATGTATTTTTAAATATAATTTATATTTCCAATACTTTCCGTGGTTATATCTTTTACAAAACTCCATATTTCACAAGCTTTGTTATGAAGTATAAATCTAAATTAACATTCAAGATCACTGTAGTATTTAATTGATAGTATGAAAATGCATTCTCATAAGGTGGGTGGTTTCATATTTTCACAAAACAAAACGAGACTATACCACAGTATTCTATAACATTTGTACTTTTCGACAATTAAAACTTCACAGAAAGTTAATTTATATTTCAGATTTTTCATTTTACGGTGATTATATTTGCAAAAATAAATAATTAAATAAAACAAAATAAAATCATATGTTACTAAATATTTTTCTCGAAAAACATTCTGAAGCAATAAGTCATCTGAAATACATCGTTATTTAATCGTTAAAATTGAAAAGCTGTATTCGTACGTAGGTGAAGCTATTTCATTGAAATTTATAAAAACGGCACGATTATGCTCGGCGAATCTTCAATACTTCAGCAAACATCCATATGTGAAAATAATTCCAAAGCAACGTCTCTGGTGAAATGCATCATTGCACAGTCTTTGGCCGAGCAGCAAAAACCGTTTTACAGTCACAGGAAATTAATCCGATGATCACCAAGTTCCAACTATTGTTTTAGCACATCACAGAAGCAACTTATACCTATCTGAAAATGGCTTAGCATTGACAAAGCATGCGTAATCAAAACGGAAGGTTTCAGAGAATGCATTATAAGTGAGCAGAACTTTAAAGTGCCCGCTATTATTGCCATCTGCAGCCTATCTGCAACTAAATTCGATTATGAAATTCAGAAATATTCCATCCGACTAATGAAAGGTTGTAATTCCCAGCGCACAGTCCATTCGTAACAGAGGGCCTTGCATTATAGAACACAGCCCAGCACCAAAACATATACACCTATTTCAACTTTGTAACTCCTGGAGCTGTCACATTAACTTGGAAAGAAGCGCAGAGGAGTGTCTAAGATATGCATTCCAATGGTCGCGTCCAATGGCAAAAGTACATTTTCCCACTTAATAATAAAATGCAAATGAGTTCAGAATTTAGACTTCCTGATGTAGAGTCTAAAATGGGCGGGACTGCCCGAGATATGCTAATGAGCAGTAGGCCGAAGCGGGCGAATGGCTGCGAACGAGGCTGCAAATTAATTATTTCTCCAAAATTTTCCGGGACTGATTATCATACCGGGGGAGGGGGGGGGGCTGGCTTCGACATTCAGAGGGAAAAGGGTTAAGGGCGGGAGAAAGGATGTTAAAGGGGTCAGGGGTAAACCGCACGGCGGGAAAAAAAAAAGCAAGTTCAAGGTAGGCATGACCCAGTTTCTCGCACACAGCGAATAAAAAGTATTTGGGTCATCACTTTTTTTTCTAAACTGTCAAAATGCAGATACAAGACAGCAGTCACGTATGGTAAGTGTCAAATTGCACTTCAGATCAGATCACGAAATAACGATGACGATAGACGTAACGAGTGAAGTGAATTCATGAATATAGAGTACGCGCGAAGGGTAAAAGGAGAAATTGAGAATGGACAGGCGGCAGCGGCAAAGAAGAAAGGGGAGGATGCAAAAGAGGGCCCAGTTTAAGATAAACTTGATATTTTTCTGCTAACTTCATAGACATAGTTTAATAGGGACTTAGACACAGCTGCTGAAATGAAAATTTTACAAAAATGATAACAGTACAAATTATATCCATGTTAAAGTATGTCCTTTTCCTGTTTGTAATATGGACTTACTATGAATTCGTCGCCCCATGTTGTCTATCAGTGTTTGAAAGTGCTATTTAAGAAAATTCCATGCAACTATTGGACAATTAAAACAAGAGACATCAAATATGTGAATAACTTTAGAACGTTTTCCCATAGCTGTATTTTATACAGTTCTACAAACAGAAAACCAGTGAGCATTATGAAACCCAGCTATGCACCCAGCTATCAGTTGCCAAATGACTAGAAAATGAGATTGGTAAAGTTTTAACCAAATAGCATAATATTAACCCGTGCCGCATCAAGATTGAATTCTTGAATAATTACGATTTTTGCCGAAAATATCTAATTTTTCCTTCATTTAGTATAAACTATTTGCTCTACAAACCTGGTTCTTATTTTATTTCATAAAAAATGTTGTTTTTTGAACTTTTACTCTCAATTTTTTAGGTCAGTCTGTGAACCGTACCACCAAAATCTGCATTTTTGTCAAATTAGTAAAAAAAAGACAAATTAAGAATTTTAAATAATTTTGACCGTTTCTTGTATTATTTCCACCAAAAAAAAAACAAACAATATATCAAGAATTTTTATAATTTAAACTACAATTCGTGAAATATTTTTATTTATTTGGTATGCATTTCTGTGCTTCAGAAGAAAGATCTTGATTTGTTTTTCAGTTGAAGCACATCTAAGAGAAACCTCTCAAATTTTCTTTATTAGAAGGCTTTTTTTTTTCCTTATCCGTTATCCTTATTTATTTGTAGAATTTACATGGGTGCCCATACGTATGGGCAGAGAGGGGCTATGCCTTTCCTAGCTCCCATATTATCGTTATGATTTACATACTAGTATAACGTTAGAAGTAGTTCGACACTAATCCATAATATCTTTGAGGACCATTTAAGCGCAATAAGATTTCGAAGACGAGAATTTGGAAAAGAAAGAATTGATCTTATAAAAAAGTTGATTTTAAAATCTGATTTAGAGGGTGCTGCTGTTCAATGGGATGGGAAAACGCTTTCTCATATATTGAATAATATAGAGAGAATAGCTATTTTAATTAGTTATGGCAATGAAATCTTCCTAAAATCTGTTTTGATTTCAAAGTGGGCAAAAACACTGCTCCTCATCGAGATATTTTTATAAAAATTCAGATTGGGTGGTTTAAGTTGGACAAGACAAAGTACAAAACTGCTATTGAAGAGAAAACTATAACATAAAAAATACAAAACTTGGTAGAAATTTCAAAATTTCTTGCAGAACATTTAAGAAATCAACAGCTCAGGTATAACTATAAAGAATTTATCCAACATTGTTTAATTTTATAAGAGTCTTCCACAAATAGACATTTCTCATTAATAGATTTAAAAAAAGGAGGTATTACAGACATTTGTTTATTTATAATAAATATTTATGTAAATGCATTATTCAACGCTCCTACTCAGACTTCAGCCCCAATCAAGACTTAAAATAATTAAAATCACTTGTTCAATACAGAATATTTGATAAAGAGGCTGCAAATAAACCATCTTTGGTATCTTAACTCGGAGCAAGTTGCATTTTCATTTTTGATGATACTTTGGCGCAAAAAAAAGTCAAAATAAGCATGGCTGTAAAATCAATTGCATTTGAAAAAGAAAATGATCATGATGATGATGATGATAAAAATGTAAGAGCAACAATGTTTTAACGAAGTGGATCATTTATTGGACAAAGAAATTGATATTTTTATTTCATCTCAAACAGTAATTTTTTTAAGAAATTTAATTTTAATATGCAATTTTTGAATACTGATCCCGATGTATGGTGTAAAAATCAGTATTAACTATTTGGAAAAAAACAAACAAAACTGAAAGCTTTTAAGATTTTTAATACTCAGCTGAAAGGAGAGTAAAATTAATCCAAGGATTCAATTCCTGTTTAACTGAGGATGAAAAACAAAAGCAGTATTTACTTTAGGTAGTATATTACATTCGGATACTACCTATAGTAAACACATTTTCCAGACTCTTCGAAAGCTACATTATCTAAGCCTTGCCACTTTTAAATTTCATTTGTTTTTAATTTTAGCATTTTTGAATTAAAACTTTTATTTTGTACACAAACAGAAAGAAAAGAAAAAAAAAACGAAAGGAGGAAAGGTGAAATAGAATTTTTTGAATTTCCATAAAAAAGCGAACTTTTAGGATTTGGATCATATCTATTCCTGAAAAAAGCATAGACATTCCAGGACTAGATATAGCTTTTTTCCAGGACTAGATATGATCCGAATGTTACTCTCTGAGCGTTTTGGAAATGGGCAAATAATCTAAAGTTGTTTTCACGGTAAAATTTGCATGAAATTTTTAAATTATAAAAAAATAACATTTTTAACAGGTAGATTTGTAATTATTAAAAAAGGGATCCTAAATTACATACAAGCTTTAATATCAAAACATATTGTATCATATCTCAGTGTCATAAATGATTAATATTATAGATGAATTGCAGTGAAAACTGGAATAAAGTGGACGGGATTTGACATCACAACCGCTTGGAGGGTTAAATCTTTAAGTTTTTACATAAAAGTGATGTGTGCTCATCAAGGCAGAAAGTTTTTTTATGAAACGAGATCAACATTATGTTTCTAGACTCAATTTTATCCATTTTATGGTGGAAAAACTGCTTTTTTGGAGGGAAAATCGCGGTTTTTCTAAACTTTAACCCTAATGCGGCACGGGTCAATATTATGCAAATGAGCTGAAACTACCAATCTCATTTTGTAGCCTATTGGCTACTTTTTGAGATGTGCCCCTCGAGAAATTCGAAAATTGATTTCTTGTGACCACCCTAGTGTCCATAATATAGAAATATACCTCTGGAGGTTGAACACTTTTTTGAGGGAACAGCAGATGTCCAATTTACAGAGGTTTCATTTTATTTGTATTGTCGTTAATGTTAGTCGTTGACGCTGCATTGCCATTAAACTAACAATTTCAACAAGCTACGCCTATCAAAACTGCTTTTGGTACATTTCTAATGTTTATCTTGCTTTCGAATAAAAAATTTATAGCCTAATTAAAATCTAACAATGATACTTAAATAAATGGTAAATACATTTGTAAAAACGGATTAATGGGTATTTTCGAAGGAAAATAACGATATCAAATTAACTACATTTATGCAAATATGCTTTAAGAATATTTGTAATCAGTACTGACATTGTAAATGGAACTTTTCTCACAAGAATTTGCCTAATCCATATAAAAAATGAATATTCTTGGTGCATTTGAAATGCATATAAGTAACACTGGAGTTAATACTAATTTTTACAAGAATGTGATAATACCTTAAAATTTAAACAAGAAATTAAAATTTAATCAACAAGTTAAAATTTAAACAACTTTTAGAGTGAAATTTTAAGAATTTTGTATCTTTCAAGTCATGCACAATTTTAAAATAAATTCATTTAAAACAAAAGATATGAGTCTTGAAAGAGCTCTCTCACCTTTAAACATACTTAATTTAGCCTAACGCAATCTTCTTTGTGCTCGTAAATCAAATTTAAACAGAATTTTCAATATATTGAAGTCAGTATTTTATTGAAAAGTACTGTCTGCAATTAAAGATTTTACGGTAAAATAGGATGATAATATGGCTGAATTAAAATTCGGCTGAATTTGTCAAATTATTTGATAAAAGACTACAGTATTTTATTTATTTATTTATTTATTTATTTGTTATTATCACTTTTTCTTTCTTTTATTTTCTCTTCCCCCCCCCCTTTTTTTGGTCAAATCAACCACTTTTCTGTTTGATTATGATAAGTTCAATATTTGAAATAGCCAAGTATTCGCGGTAAAATAAATAAATAAATAAAAAGAAATTGATTAATAAGGAAAACCGGGTCATTTTTTTGATTCAACTAAAATTTGGTTGCTACATTTCAGAATACTTTTAAGGTGAATTCAAAAGAAATATCTTGATAAATATAGCTAGACTCCATTTATGTTTAAATAAAATGTATTTCTTACTTTTAATCCATAGAAGCTGATCTTGAATAGAAAGACAACATTCAACCGGCATATTCATTTCCAAATCTAAAAGAAAAACAGGAAATGTTTTAATTGGTGTAATTATCTGCTACAGAATAGAATTTTTCTTTGCACTGTTGAAATTATCATACATAACATATAGTTTTTAAAAAAAGAATAACTGCTTCAGCTTTAGTAAAATATGAAAAGAATACATTATTTTAATAATCATAAAAATGCAATTTTGTTTACACGAATTGTAAAAGTAGGGGAGAGGATGGTATTATGAAATACCATTTACACTTCGAACTATGCAACTTTACAGGCTTTTGAATAAAATTCACAAAATTATCATAAGTAAATACTATAATTAATTGTAATGAAATGTGACTTGTAAAGAAAAATACTGTCTATTCTGTTGTTATAGAAAACATTTTTAAAAAAAGTTACAAATGGAGGTAATATGAAATAGTCGGGTAATTTGGAATAGATGATTTAAACCGTTAAAAAACTAATTATACTTCATAGAACATAGTTATTTTATTTTTAACTACAAAACATATTTTTAATAACATGTTTAAGTCATTTCTGCTTCGAGCCTATTTAGAATAGAAAAGTCGTAGATATAAACTTCTTCCAGTATAGTCGTTCAAGGTGAGCCCACAGAGAACTGAAGAAGCATTGAATCTAAATTTCTTCTCGATGATTTTCAACCGGCAACAAAAGAGAATTTTTCGTTACAGAAGATACATCCAGCGTCTTGGTTTTCTGGATCTTTAGTTGATGGCATGGCATGAAAACCATTACAATATTATCTAGTATCCCACAATACCCGACACGCCATCTAGGAAAATGAACCTTTAAAATGATGGGTAAAACACTGTCAGCTATAGGGATGGACGCGAGACGGAAAATTGGCGTCTCGCAAAACAGCCTAAAAACGTTGTCTCGTCTCGCAAAATCCCTATATCGTAATGTTAGAAATGTCTGTCTCGTCTCGCAAAAAAGCTGTAAACCTCTGTCTCGTCTCGCAAAAAAATCGTCTCGCGTCCATCCCTAGTCAGCTAAAAAACAGCCACACACAGTTCAACAAACTACAAGTCTTTTAGTGTATATTATGCGTAACAACAATGCTCAAGTTATGTGTATACTACTAGGTTAAAATGTTTGAAAACTTATCTGCAAAAACTCTGGAAAATCTCAAAATACACTTTATTCTGTAGAGAGTGGTACGACAACAACAAGCAGTCAACGTTCACTGCATTGTAACATAGGTATCTTTCTTGAGTAGTTCATGGTATTGCCATACGACTAATAGAGCTGAAACCTCGGTATTCCGTATTTCCCGACAATTCCATAATACCGGCCTCTCTTCTATGTGGATCATTCTCTTACATGTTACAAAAGATGTCCCTTGTTTTTAGTCAAATCCTGATTGTTCTTCTTTTGTTACTCACTGACAAGCATTGATAAGACCTAGTAACAAAGAGTTTTAAAAAAAGTACAATAATAATTAATTTACTATCTACACTTGGGTAACAAAAAAGTGTCTATTAAAAAGTAATTTTGACATTTTTATTTTATTAAGTGTTATAGGACATCCATGATACTTGATAGATACCCACTGAAATGTTTATTTTAATTTCAGTCTTTTTTAAATTAGCCATCTGGAAAGATGTGTTTAGCGTTATGGCAAGCCTAGTAGAGATGAGACGGGCTCTGTAATTCACAATTGCGTTCGGGCTCGGGCTCGTGAAAAATTTCTCATTTTCTAAGTCAAAAATTAATTTTGTGTTTCACAGTGTGATAAGTATACTAGTATGAATGAAAAAGCTTTTTAGCTAATACTAATAGAAAATTTTTGAAATGCATATTTAATTTTTCTTTAAGGGTATTTTACAACTTTTATAGGTTTTTCCATTTGTAAAAGTGCATAGTATATCTTGTAAAGAGACATTCAACAATATTTCGAGTCCCAAGAGTAATTTTATTCTTCCTGTTGAAGAAGTTGATTAAGACTGTTCAAACCGTGCACTATTTCTTAAAAGATAGCTTAGCTTAGCTTTTTTTTTCTTTTAATAAGATTTTTTTTTTAAATAACACGTTTTACGTATATTTTATTAAAAGCTTTCACTCCAATTTCGATTTTGATTACGGGTAAACTTTAAAAAAAGATGATTTGGAATTCCGTACAGTGTTATACCACAAGTATGAATTTTAAATTTTCAACCGAATGAAAAATTCAAATTTGTTTTCACCGCTCAACGAAAACTTGATGCAGTTATCGCCATATGAAGAAGGAAACGAAGGAAGAAAAAACAAAATGAGGGGGATTGGAAAGTTGGTAAAAATCTTCACAGTTGCTTTAAAATGTTATGTTTACCTTCAGCTTTAATTGCGCATTCAATAGCACTAATTAACCCTTCACTAAAAAAATAAGCTCTCAAGTTATTTTACAAACCATGAGAGTAGATATGTGTTTGAATTTCGAACAGCAGGAAAAACTAACATGACTGATATAAAGAGACTGTCACTATTCTCTTCTCTGATCGATAATTCACTGAATATTTCTTTGAAGATAAAATTATCCAATATCCGATAGTCTGTAGGGTTCAATCGTTAACTTCCCTTTAATAATGGCATTATTCAGAGTCCTTCTTTCAATGCATCCTATAAATCAATGCTATGGACGCTGTAAAATCATTTCCACAGATTTATCCTGCAGTTTGGAGCGGTAATTACTTGATGGAGTGGTAAGTAAATGGGTTTCAAATATTTATCACGGCCGATTATACAAACGACAATTACTAGTCAAGTTTCGATTGAGAATGTACGCTGTAAGAAATACCTGTAATTTTATCGCACATATTGCTATAAAATAATACATCACTGTGTGTTGTAAATCCACTCAAAAATGACGTAATGACATTGATAAGCAATCACGAAGAACCTATAAAAATGACTCTATGACAACTATGGCAAAGGCAGATCCAGAGGGAGGGCGCAGGGGGCGCGCGCCCCCACCGAGAAAAATATATTTACATTAGATAAATGAGGATTTCACCAATATAAAGTGGGCTTTTACACTAGATAAAATGAGTATTCACAATAAATGAGTATTCACAAACAATCACCCCTCCGAAAAAAGTTTCTGGATCCGCCCTTGAACTATGGTACAGTCTGCAGCACAACGTGTTGGCGTTACGTTTACCCACAACGTTGTGCTGTAAAATAATACAGCACTGTGTGTTGTAAATCCACTCACAAAATGACGTAATGACTTTAATAAGCTAATCACGAAGAACATTGTATAGCACAGTCTACAGCACAACGATAAACGTAACGCCAACATCACAACTATAGAGTTAGATTCGATGAGCACGGAATAGAAATGTCGCTATCGGAAAGACCCATAAACAAGAATAAAGAATTTCTTAACGAAAACGTATTTTGCGACAAAAGTAAGTTTGAACAAATGTGGAAATATGCGATGGTCGTTTATATCTTATGTGGTCGGCACAATGAGGCCTGATTAAGAGCTCAAGGTCCTACTACCCCCCTTACGTTCCACTGAATAGAAATAATGCTTTTTTCGTGAAAGAAAATTACACATTTTCGTTAATAACTATTAGTTCGCAAAATATGAATGTTGTAGCCATTTCGATGGAAAATTGCACTCGGAGGGTTTTGTTCGGAAAGGAGGTAGCTTCATCCTACAAGAGTTGGGAGACTATCATACGTAGTAAAAAAAATCTTTCTTTTCGTACCAAACGGATGCCGCTCCAATCGTTAGTTATTGTGTTACTCAAGGGATCAAGCTTCTTGTCTCGATAGTTCTTGTTGAACTTCCAAATGTTTTCCCAGTTGAACCTCCAGTTTTCTTCAAGCTTGAACAGTTGGAGCTACCTCCTTTGTACAGAAAACCCTTCAATTACGATCATAAAATAATGCTTGCAGTCCGTGTGCATTTGGTAGGAGACGGGGGGGGGGGACCGGTAAGTAAATGTCGTTTTTTCGTATATAAATACAGTGAAACCTCCGTAAGTTGGACACCTGCGGTCCCTTAAAAATTGTCCAACTTTCAGAATCAGAGGTATCCAACTTCTTGAGGTATATTTCTATATTATGGACACGTTTCTTTTCCCAGAAACGTATCCAACTTAGGCAGGTGTCCAACTTGGGAGATTCCCAGTGTATTTCGTCTAGCCAAAACTACTAAAGCTAATAGTAATAGAAAATTAGGCATGTAGGTGAGTTCTTTAACATAGATGCTCTAGATTGACAATATTTTTCAAAATTCGTAACCTATGGGATTAGGGGGGTGGGGGTCAAAACGTTCTTTTAACATGCCCGCATGATCTCGAAGAAATAAAAGAGATATCCTTAAAATTCTTGCTGCAAAATACAGCACTCACGAATACTTAAAAACCCATTTGAGAATGTTTTAAAATTCGTCCTCCAAGATAGTAAACGTGAAATAGAGTAGTAGTCATTTTCATGAAAGGAAAAAAAAATATATTATCCAAAAAATGCTTGCTTTAAAATGTAACAAATATAAATTGCGTGTTTAGGCACAACTATCCTTTGTATTTAAATTCATATTGAAAATTCATTTTTTTGAATTTAATGTAAGAAAATGACATTACTCTCCGATTCTCCTAATGTACTTGTATGTTGTGCGTAAATACATTACATTACAGCAGGGGTTTAAAAACTAATTCAAATCGCGGCACCCTTAAGATAATTAAAATTTTCTCACGGCACCCTCATCATACTATTTCTATGGTATTTTATTATTACGTATATTTTATATTAGAAATTAGAGAATTTGTTGAAGAACAAATTAATACGATTCTTATTTAGAATTCAAGCAAGTACTTCAATGAAATCATAGTCACATTGCGGCACACCTAGTCTCTCTATGAGGCACCCTGGGGTGCCGCGGCATACACTTTGGGAACCCCTGCATTACCAGGGGGTCGATCGAGGAACTTTTTCCAGGGTGCCTTTTTTGTGAATTTCAATACTTAATTTTGTAAATTTCAACACTTATTTTTGGGAACACTTTTTTTAATGAAAGTCACTTTTTTTTGTTAAAATAATTGATAAAATAGATTAAAATGTAGGGTAGAATGTCAATGAAGGCCCGTTTTAATCAATTGTAATTTTGTGAAGGGACGGCACAAAGGGCCCAATTTTCGTCTGCATCCACCCATGCATTACAGTATAATATAACGGTCATACCGCAGCCTGCTCAAGACCTGATTGACAAGCACTATGTCATGTATTGCCATGAGCCCATCGGCTTCAGTCCGCATCGGACACAGAAGCCTATCTTAGCTCTCCGAGTCCGAATCCTGTAGTTAAATCTCGATAAAAATTCGGTGAAAACAACATTTCTTTAGGACGGTTCACCTTATCTTAGTATTAAAATGAAATATTTTCAAAATGACTGTTTACTAAATTTATATTAAATGTAAGTTAATAAATAAACAGCATTACACAAAATGTAATTCTATAGTTTGAAATAAAAGCAGGGTCTTAGCTTTTTTCTGTCTAATAAGAAATATAACAAGCGTCACACTTGACACCTAAAAATAATAATCAGTAATTTAACTGGCACACTGATCGAAAAAGATCTGCCATCTCTGATCTAGGGTAAGGCAGGTAGGTAGGGATGGACGCGAGACGAAAAATTGGCGTCTCGCGTCTCGCAAAACAGCCGAAAAGCTTTGTCTCGCCTCGCAAAAATCCCTATATCATAATGTTAAAAATGCTTGTCTCGTCTCGCAAAATAGCTGTAAATCTCTGTCTCGTCTCGCAAAAAGTCGTCTCGCGTCCATCCCTACAGGTAGGACACGTGGCAGGGCGACCCTTGAGTGGAAGAGGCAGATTCCAGCTGCGTGATTGACGCGATGAAAGAAGCATTTACACTGTTCGCTCCCATGTTTGCAAGGATGTGACGACACCGATTCCCCCTTTTGAACCCATCGTTGCTTCCCGGCACAGATCTTTAAGACACTAAAATATTTATTTTGAATCTCTGTTCTTAGATCCTAAATTTATGAGAGTTTTATCATTTGCATGCTTTGAAACCCTACGGCAGAAGCCAATAGAAATGGTCATTTTAAAGATTTTAAGAAGTGTCGTACGAACGAAGTGATCGGTGTCGCTTTTAGGAAAAAAATCTGATGTGTCCAACACATGACTTCCTTGCACGTCCATTAGATCAAAAATATTTTCGACGCACTTCCTCTAAATTTATTTGTTTGAAAGAGATAAAATATCAATAATAGTAAGGTTTAGCGATTTCTAGCCAAATATTTCGATATCGCCAAGCTGAGTTCAATTTGAAAGATTTCCTTCTGACACTTTATTTGGCGATATTTCACCAAAAGCCGACAAACTTGAGATAGTCAGCGAGATTTTGGGGATAGCCAAAGTAGTCATTGACCACAGACTTTCAATGAATTGAATGCATCTATACACCTCAATGTATTCAAAGTCATTTGGCTCACCCTGTAAATAAATTCTCAGTCGACTGCTGTCAAAAAAGATATTGAAAACAGTTAGATATTACAATAGTTCTAAATACAAAGTTAAAAAATCTACGGGTTAAAGTTTTAGAGTTATACAAAATAGGAAATAATTTTTGGCGCCAAATTTGGCGATATTTCGGCGAAACTCATCAATGTCGACGACATTTGGCGAGATTTTAAGCATAAACCAAACAATGACAGATTATCGCCAAATTTGGCGATATTTCGCCAAAACTCGCCAAGAACCATGACAAATGGCGATACTTTGGGCATGGTCTAAATGACTGACTATCGCCAAATTTGGCGATATTTCGCCAAAACTCGCCAAGGTCGAGGACAGACGGCGAGATTTTGGGCATGTACCAAACAATGACTGTCTACAGTTGTATTATAATGAAGATGTCCATAGACATTAAGGTACTGAAATTCTTTTCGGTGGTCCTGTAAATAAACTCTCCAGTAGATTGGAACCAAAAATCGAGATGCACAACTAGATGTTACAACATTCTTATATATGAAATTTCATAATAGTTTTTGAGATTTGAGAGTTAAATATGCACACACGTACACCAAAAGTCGCCAAGCTTGGCGACTTTTGGCATAGTTCTTGAGGGAGGCACGTGACCGTGGTCGGACCATTACCTAACTTATGTGGTAGGACGGTATTGTGCTTGAAATGGATGAATGCCCCTAAAATTGCTATTGACCGTAATGTATTGGAAATCTTTTGAGTGTTCCTGTAGCAGAACTATAAATGATAAAGACACTTTTTTTAATGGAGAAATTCATTTTCTAACTCTTTACAGCATATATCACTTCTGAGTCGTTTGAAATAGCCCAATACCTCTAAAAAACGCTTTGATGAATTTCGGCCCATAGAGCGTAATGTATTTCGAATCTTTTGGGCGGTCCTGTAGATAAACTATTCAGTCGAATGAAACCGAAAGGGAAGGTGCACAACTAGATGTTACAACAACCCTAAATATAAAGTTTCAACATTCAACGCCTAACAGTTTTTGAGATATGCGAGTTTAATGAATTTCGGCCCATTGAGTGTAATGTATTTCGAATGTTTTGGGCAGTCCTGTAGATAAACTATCCAGTCGAATGGAACCAAAAAGGGAGGTGCACAACTAGATGTTACAACTATCCAAAATATGAAGTTTCGACATTCTACGCCTAATAGTTTTTGAGTTAGGCGAGTTTAATGAATTTCGGCCCATAGAGCGTAATGTATTTCGAATCTTTTGGGCGGTCCTGTACATAAACTATCCACTCGATTGCCACCAAAAGGGGAGGTGCACAACTAGATCATAGAACAATCCTAAATATCAAATCTCAACATTCTACGACCAATAGTTTTTGAGATATGCGAGTTACATACATACGTACGTACAGACGGCATGGAAAAACTGGCCACAGTAGACTCGCCACTGGTCAAAATGAGTTGCAGACGCGTTAATATGATCGTGCATGCTAGCCTACGATGAGATGCATCGAAAAAAATTTTTAAATTAAATTTAGAGGTAGTCAAAATCGGTTTTTATGTCGAAATTTGGCCCCCAAAATTTTTCGGGATCACATTACTTCCTTATACTACGTACAAGGAAGTAAAAAGAGCGCACCATGGGCGATACTACCTAGGTATGCCACTGTATGCCATTAATAGATCCTCAACAACGCATCCTACAATCTCTTGTTCAATAAATGCATTAATCGTGATAATCCAGTAATTGATATGAATTTCTGCCTTTAAAAACCTCTTTAAAGATACTAAATCTCAAATACAAGCGATTCTAATTTTGAAGTCTTACCAAAACATCATTATTACATGCTTACAGATTTTTACAGTTGAATTTACATACCACACAGAACATTTTATAGGTACAAAGTAATTTGCTCTATAAAAAAATGTATGAGGCGTAATACTCCATGTGCGTGTGCAGTGGCGCACCCAGAATTTTACTTTAGGGGGGGGGGGCAGGGCTTACAAATACTGCTGAAATTGGTTATAGTGACCACCTCGATTATATAGTTACAGCTCTTATGTCGAAATGTTCGACACCACTTGACTTGCTCATAGAACACAAGCTAATTATCAAAGTAACTCGTTTTTAAATTCATAAATATTTATCAGATCTTTTCAGTGATGTTGTAACCGAATTTAACTATGTTTCATACACTAACTCAAAGCACGCATTTAAAATTAACGTGTTTTTTTTGGGGGGGGTGGGTTTAACAAATATTTTTGAAATAATTTGAAGAGATTTTTAAGAATCAAATATTTTAATTAAGTGACAATTTTTTAAGCATTTCACTTCCAACTCTCCACCTTTAGGAAGGGCTTTAACCTCCATAGCCCCCTCCGTGGGTGCGCCTATGTGCATGTCTTTACGAATGATAGTAAACAATATATAAAAAGAAAGTAGGACTAAAGATAGAAATACAAATTTCTAACAAATGTGTATCCGAATGTATGAAAGCATACATGCAGTATTATAATGCTTTTGTACAAAAATATAGTTATTTAGAATACTGAAGAATTGTCGATTTCCTTATTTTAGTTCTTTTTCGATAGTTCTTTTGGATTTCTGCTAGTTATTCAGTGTAAACATGTAGAGATATTTCAGTTTTTATAATTTAACTATTATATCTCAAGTTATACTGCATGTCTCAAACATGTAGACATTAATCAAACAACCAGTTTTACATTTTTACTTATTTATTGCATGCACAAGTCACAAACTTCATTTTAACGATGACAACCCTTTATACTAATATAATGATTTTATATACATAAATTCCGAGCTTAGCAACATTTTCCTTAATTGAGCCAGAATGCAGTAAAAGAAGTCATTCTATTATTCTACAAAAACAACAACAAAAAAACAGTTTATTAAATTTTACTAGGTGATTGTCTAGAGCCGATAAAATCTTGTTAGATACAATACAAGATCGGCAACGTAAAATATAACCAGCATTTAACTTGTTACATTATATTACACCCTCTCTGCGTGCGTACTGTCCCAGATTATATCTTCTGACTGATAAGACAGGATAAATTCAATACATTTACTCTACGCTAATGCACTTAAAATTTAGAGAAGACCCCATCGTGGCCAAGAGTATAAAATACTGAATATATGGCAGACATCTGAAGTGTGAAGGTCGCACATTCGGACCAAACGTGTGGCTGTCGATTTAAGGGTCTGGAGTTTTGGTCGGTTTTCTCCACATGTAACATGAATACGTGTTAGAACCCCTTAAAAAGTACACTAACCAAGGCACCCTCATAGGCAGATTACACACAAAACGCTCTAAAATTTATAAGAAAAATAAACACAAACACCCCACCCCATTTTTAAGGACGGACACTTGCAGGTTATAGGCATGGGCTACTCAGGGGCGTAGCCAAGGGGGGAGTTAGGTGGTCATAACCTCCCCCATGAGGAATTTTTTGCCATACAAAATGTATATCACACACACATTATCACACACACATATACATATATATGAGTTTTAGTAGTCGTAACCCCCCCCCCATGAAAAATTTGTGGCTACGCCCCTAGGGCCACTAATAAGGCCGGAAGTATTCGTCACTTTATAACAGAGGTACCTAAAAGGCGAAATAACGTTGGTTCTTATGGCGACACGAAGGAAATGACACAACCGTACACATTGTGCTTATTTCGATAGTCACTTTGTGGACCTGTCATCTGAATTGCAAGCTACATGTCTTCGTGTAACATTCAAAATCAAAATTAGACTCGCATTCTAATAGAACTACATTGCATAATATTAAATTTCTGCAAGAACAATCCACCCGATATCTGGCCTGAAAGCATAAATAAAACACACGCTATCGGGTACAATGTAAATTCACGAAGTGTCTTCTTTAATTAATCATACTTAATGCCCAGACAGGCCGTGCTTCAGAGTTCTGAAACAATCGCTCTCTTTGGCTTCTAAAAAGCCAAAATACGCAAGGTTAACGTCAAAGTTTCTGATACGCCCGTCTGCCCTTCAACAACGGAGGTCAATTTGGATCGAAGGTCAAAAGTAAAAAGGCATTCTTCGGTTAGAAATATGCCTCCAATAACGCTCCCCTTTAACATAACAAGTCTCAGTTTACTGACTGGTGGATCACGAAATCTGATTATTCAAGGAGAGGGGTTAAAGAAAAAAAAAAAAAGGCTAAGGCTTGCTTGAGCTTTGAATCCTAAAATTTACTCTTAATAATCGTAAGAGTCTAAGCAGGAATAGCCAAATGTATAGCAGTAAAAATCTTTTACATCGACCCTAAATGGTCAACTAATGCATGCCCTTCCCATAACTTAGCTCATATGCAGCGCCATGGCGGGAAGATTTGAATGTTGACGGCCTCAAAATATACGTAATAATGTAAACACGTAAACACACACACACACACACACACACACACACACATCCTTATAAATAAAATGAAAATTGGGTTTGTTTAGACCGTATACAAATCCACAAAATGGACCTATCAGCCTGAAATTTTGCACAGATGCGTAAAATAATGTAGAATAAATGATAGTCCACTTTAAAACTTTGAAAGTTCACGGAGTTTAAGAGATTTTTTATGTTTTCCACGCAGAAAGCTTTCAGATACCTGACTGTGTAGTAAACACGGTGACATTTACAAGCAAAATCTACCTCATTTTGATGTCAAAAAACATGTCACGAACGACATAGCTGTGATTTTTTTTTTTTTTTTTTGTTATTTCGATTAGTTGGATTACACAGATTGACTTTTTTTTTCTAAGATTATAAGATGTTTTTTGAATTCAAATCCCAAATTTGCACGACGTCATTTTGATGTCACATGTTTGAAATTGCTCCCAAAACATAGTCATCTAAAGACTGTGACGTCAGATTCGGATTGATTAGAAAGAACCCTTTTATTGATTTACTAGCTGAAGTACCCGTCCTTCTTACGTGAATAAATCGAATCGAAGTGAAGAAAATCGAAAGTTCATTATTTTATATTATTCCAGAAACTTTAAATAATTAATTCATCTAACAAAATAACATTGCGTTGCAAAAAACGTTTACTTTTAAAATTATTATTGACTTATTATATTGCTTGCATGCAAGAGAAGAGGCAAAATTAAAAAATAATAAAATTTTAAGGAGAGACACTTGAGGGAGGGGGAAAAAAGGCTACCAGGTCGTTCCCAATCAAATCAAACAAAAAAACAAAAGAAAGAAAGAAAGAAAGAAAAGAAAAAAGAAAAGGAAAGAAAAGAAAAACTCCACCACACCATTCAGATTTTCCACAAAATTTTTATGTGATTTATAGGCTAAGATAACAACAAAACACAATTTTGAAAGTGCTATGATAATTAAATACTGAGAAAATAATTATTATAATTAAAAAATTTCCGCATAAAATTCGCCATTTTTTTCTTATTTCCTTGAATAATACCTATCAAATTTAATGAAGTGAAAATTTGTTTACAGGGGTAACTTTTCAAGCTGATTACTAAAATGTAATCAAAATTTGAGTAATCTAGATTTTGCATAAACATTGCATTTGCTAAGAAACATCATGAATTTTTTTCGACATGTTTCGATCGGCAACACATGTTTCAAAGTTTTATATGTTGTTAAGATGGTGCACCAGCTGCATTCCAAAAAATTTCAACTAGTCTTTTATCTCAGGAGTAGTAGGGGAAAAAAAATTATGTGACATACAATACATACATCCTGGTAATATTATAAATCTGAAAAATTGCATGTTTGTGGATGAAATTTGGAATGAAGATAGTTTATACACCCAGGATTAACACATAGGCTACATTTCATGCATATAGCCTAAGTAGTTCTTTTACAGAGACACTCAAACAATTCTGATATACACTGCTCAAAACAATTAAAGGATATTGCGGTTTTAGGTGGATCTTGTGGCTGGGAAACTTTTTAGCTGATTGATACATGGTCGACAGACGTAGTAGGTTATATGAGAATAAATTACACATATTTAGCATGCATTTTATTGCACATTTGTGTAGAAAAGGAAAAAAAAAACTCAATTTGTGCATATGAGAAAAAAAGAATAAGAAAAGGTGTTTTCTTCAAAGGAAATCATTTTCAGTAGGGGGTATGGTTTCCACGGACGGCCAGCAACGTTGAACACCTTTGAGGCATGGAGTCAATAAGGCTATTAATCACGAGTTGGGATATTCTGTCCCACTCTTCCAGAAGAGCTCGTTCCAGTTCTTGGAGAGTTTGTGGGGGTGTTTGGCGGCCAGCAACTCGTCTTCCTAGAGCGTCCCCAACGTGCTCTATTGGATTCATGTCTGGAGAACACGCTGGCCATTCCATTTGTACGATTCCTTCCCCGAAAAGGAAATCCTCCACCAGGTTAGCACGATGTGGCCTGCAGTTATCGTCCATTAAAATGAATTCATCTCCGATTTATGCAGCGTAAGGGACTACAATAGGTCTGAGGTTCTCATCCCTATATCGGCGACCAGTCAGAGGTCCATCTCGAATGATGTAGAGGTCTGTGCGCCTGTCAATGGAGATGCCACCATACACCAACACTCCCTCACCGCCAAAGCTGACACTTTCGTGCACGAACGCAGGATTATTCCTACTTCCACGGTCCCTCCAGATGAAAATACGCCTATTATCAGGATGAACTGGAAAACGGGACTCGTCAGAAAAAAGAACATTGCTCCATTCATTTCTCCTCCAGTTCACATGCTCTGTTGCCACTCCCTGCGGTCAAGACGATACCTTGATGTTAGTCTAACACATACCATCGGTCGGAGGGCATACAGACCTACACCATGGAGCCGGTTTCGGTCAGTCTGACTTGAAACCGTGGTGCGATTAGCCGAGCGAAGTTGTTGTTGGAGAAGAGTAGCGTTCATATTCCGGTGTCTCCGAGCCGTTAACACTAAACAACGATCTTCATTGGGCGTTGTTGCCGGTCTACGACCTTACCCTAGTCTTCGGCCTGCACTTCCAGTCGCCAAAAACCGGTTCCAGATCCTGGAAATCACACTTTGTGACACTCCAAAGGCTTGCGCTACTTCGGCTTGAGTTTGGCCCCCTTCTAACCTACCGACAACTCTCCAAGCTTCTGAATCGGTTAAATGACTTCGCTGAGACATCGTACTCATCGAAACAAAGCAGTCACTGAATGCCGATCATCCTTGTCTTCATTGTCTTTTATTCAGTTGAAAGTCCAATTTCATTCGCTGCCGCTGAAGCGACGTTTTTGACGTCGAACTCAAAATTAGCATACTCCACAGTTTGAAAATCAGAAAAATTTGCATTTGTGATTCTCTCCTTCCATTTTCGGCAAAAAAAATTTCGCTTATATCTTTATTTTATATAAAACTTACAATATCCTTTAATTGTTTTGAGCAGTGTATTATGATCTATGGGCATGTTTGAAACTTCTGAATAGATTCTTGAGATTTTTCCCGCAATAGAAACTACACTATCTATGAGTAGCATAGGCTACATTTCATACAGCATAAACAGTACTTATATGGAGGCACTCAAAAGACATCTAATATCTTCTGTAGGCATATCTGTAACTATTGAACCGATTCTAAAACTTCTTTTCACTGATTAAAAAATATACTATCCCTGTAAACATAGGCTACTTTTCATGATTATATCTTAAGTAGTTCTTTTGCGGGAAGACTCGTAAGTATTTCATTATGCTCTATGGGCATCTCTGTAACTACTGAAAATATTATTCTAAAGATTTTTTCATTGACAGAAAGCTACATTATTTCTGACAAATATAAGCTAAAATTCAGCATAAATAGATACTTTGCACGAAGACTCGAATACATTTTAATAAATTTGCGTACGAAAAAAACAATGTAAGCACGTCTATCTAACTGAAAAAGGATTATACTATAAAATCCCAATAAAATATGTAACATCGATAATTTTGCGCCATTTGCGTGAATCGGCTTTTCAGGATTGAGTTTAAACAGACTATTAGAAAATAGTTATACATTATCATACTCGTAGTTCTAATAACAATTATAAGAAATAATGTATCAAAAACACTTACCTTAAAACAAAACAGATAAGCATCTTAGCATAACCTATTCCATTTAATAATATATGGCAAAATAATATATTTTGAATATCTAATAAAACTCTATTCGCTCAAACCACTTTATTTTTTATTTTTCTATGCAAAACCAACTTAACTGCAGACGAATTATTGGCCCATCGTAATATGAAGAAAATGTGTCTTCCTGAAAATCCAGATTCCGGAAATTACGTAATAAAAAAGCTACTTTAATATGTAATAGCTCACTATTTCTAATCCAGATATTAATTAGCAGACGATTTTAAATTCACACGTTTCGGCCGGGGCCGTCGCTATTAGCAACCGGGCCTGCTGGTTCGATGCCAGCACGAAAATTGAGTTTATCATTGAGGCCTGTTTTTGCAATTAGCACTGTTCTATTTTATTATTATAAGTATTATAAATATTATATTATTTTATTATTTTAAAACTTTTTTTTGTAGTTTTGTCGTACTAAAGAACTTTAGATGTAGATAATCATTTTGTGAAGATTGAGCCATTTTTTTTTTATGGTAATTTATCATAAAATTCGAACATTTTGCTCTGAATGTAAAGGAAGTGTAAACTTGTATAATTTATTTAGAAGTTCTAAAAATAGGTATGTAAATCAAATTTAGTGAATTAATATTCATGTGCTGTTTTTAAATCATTTTCATGTGAAATCGTACTACTTGAGTAGTTTATTGTACAGTAAATAAGCGTGTCTTTGTAATACTAGTTAGACGATGTTGTCTATTTAATTTTTCAGTCGAAAATGTTATTTATCAGTTAGATATGTGCATTGATTGTATGATTTAGACATGTGTAGCCAGCTTTCAGTTCAGAAATACAGTAAATTATAAATTATTAATTTTGTATATGTATACGTAGAAACTTCAAATGCAATTAATATTTTGTACAAGAGTTCATTATGTTCAATTCCAAAGTTCGATTGAGATAGCGACAAAAGAATAACTTTTATATAATACTTGGAATTGCTATAATAAAGAATAATTAAATAAGAAAGCGTTTATTTTTGGTTTGCTACTGTGTTTAGTGCAGCTTTTGAAGAGGTATCCTGAAATTTTTCGAGTCTTTGAGCTGTTGGTTTATCTCACTTTGTATTCAAAGTGCTAAAATATATTGTTTGTTTTGTTATTTATGTAGTTTCATAATAAATTGCATGAGTAATTATGTAAACAAATTTTAAATTTTGATCAAATATTTAGGAATTTCAGATTGTTTCATTCTTTATTCTCGCTTCGAGTGTACTTCACTCTCTGCTGCATATATATATATATATATATATACGTGTATATATTTTTTTTACATTTGCCAAAAGAGCATTTATTCCGATATCTTCATGCATTCTCAATTTGTCATAATAAAATCTATTTGCTTTTTAATTTTTCCTACAACCAAAAGTAACCTCCAAATTTCTTTTTTCGTGTGATTCGATCACATCAGTGCGCTTCCAGTAGTAAAATCACTCGTTTCTTAGACATGTCTCTTCTCTAACATACAAGATTTGTACGTAATGTGTACCTGTACTTGCACTGCTGTCGATTTGCAGTAGAGCGACTGGTTTAGAATGTGGTTTTTATTTACTTTACTTCCGGTAAAATACAAGAAAATTTTCGGACTGGGAACTGGGACCGGTCACTTATAGAGGGTTCTGTGGTGTCTTCTAGAGGCTCTTTTAACATTAACTAGATAGGGTAAAAAATCGGTGCCTTAAAAAATGTGTCGTTGCAGTAGGGGGTCACTAAATAGAAGTGGTCGCTCATAGAAGTTTCACTGTATACAGCAATGCAAGGACGAAAACATTGTCTTCAAGCACCAGTTAGTAATCGCTTAAAAAAATATATATTAGAATATTCGTGGTATTTCCTACTATGGTTTTCTAAAATTTAATACTTTTTCTTGGAAGAAAAAAAATATATGGAATTATAAACGAAAATTATAAATCCTTTTAATATCGGGAATGGTAAAATTTTCAATACATAAGCTGAGCATGAAAACAACGTGTTTGGCCGTGCTATGTTACGTGATTCTTAATCCTTTTGATTTCTTTCATCTTCCCTTAAAGTTCGTACTACTATTTATGGGACACATTTTATTGAGTAATTTATTCTAAATGTTTATCGTTAAGTTAATTTACATTATTTTTAAGTTAGTTGCCAAAGGAATGCAGTACACCAGGTTGTACTTCTAACTATAGTAAACATTCGCCAAATATCCACGTCTTACAAAAGATTAAAAATTAAATATTGTAGTAGTACTTAAACCAGAGGTTCCCAAACTGGGTGCCTCGGCACCCTGGGGTGCCACGAGGGTATATCCGGGGTGCCCTGGACATAATCAAGAAAAGTGTTTTGGTGGAGTATAATCAAATAATTTTCTCTCAACCGGTATCCCCAAGAAAGTGAGCCAAGCCGATCAATAAGTGGGCTCAAACAAAAATATTTCAGTCAAATTCAAGACTGTCCTGTAGCCTCTTTTTTATAGGAACTCCCTGAAATGGGGTTATTGTCAAAATTCTATATCCATTTCCCAAGAGAGTACTTTCTTGATAGTTAGCCGTATAAACAAACAAACAAAAAATAACGTAAAATGCATCCAAACTGCTTCATTCGAACCTTCATATTCATATTGCTTTAAAGGAAATCTGCCGCGGAAGTTTTTAGCCTGAAAAAGGTGCCGCGAAATATTTTTAGCCTGACGAGGGTGCCGCGAAATGCTTTTAGCCTGACAAGGGTGCCGCGGGTAGGAAAAGTTTGGGAACCCCTGGTTTAGACCGGGGCCATCGCTAACCAACGGGCCTGCTTATGAGTTGCCATCGCTAAAAATGAGTTTATCATTGAGGCCTGTTTTCCCCAGTTACAGTATTCTATTTTATTATTCTAAGTATTATAAATGTTACATTATTTTATTATTTTAAACAATTTTTTATACTTTTATCGTACTAAAGAACTTTAGATGTAGGTAATCGTTTTGTGAATCTTGCGTCATTTCCTTTCATGAAAATTTATCCTAAAATTCGAACATTTTGCTCTGAATGTAAATGTAAGTGAACGCTTATAATGTATTTAGAAATTCTAAAAATATGTATGTAAATCATGTTTAGTGAATAATTACTCATGTGTTATTTATAAATAAATTATTTTAATCCGAAATCGTATTACTTGAGTAGTTTATTCTTGTAAATAAGCATGACGTTGTGGTACTAGTTAGACAATTTAATTTTGCCAGTTGAAAATGTTATTTATCAGTTACATATACCTTAATTATGTGATTAAGACTTACATCTGGTACAGTGCAGAAATACAGTAAATTATAAATTATTGATTTTTGCTCGTTTATACAGAAACTTCAAATGTAGTTAATATTTTGTACAAGCGTTCATTATGCTTGCTCAATTCCTAAGTTCGATTGAGAAAGCGACAAAAGAATAATAATATATACTACATGAAATGTCTTTATTAAAGAATAATTAATTCCGGGATCGCGCTATAGAGCGTATTTTATCAATTTTCTCCAATATACAGGATATCCCGAAAACACTGAAATGCGCTTTAATACTACATCATTTGTTAAAGATTAATCTTGAATTGTTTAAAATAACGTAGGAAATACGACTACGTTCATGAAATATTCATTATAAAAATGCCTTTCTCATTTGTGTATTTAGTTATTTTAAAGTATGTTAAATATCCACTTGTGAAACTAAAATAAGCAATCGTGAATCATGAGAGTAAGCGCTACTTTGTTTTTTCTTCAAATTATATGCATCTATTTTCTTTGTGTAAATCTGTATCATAGCAAACAAATTAATCACGAGTTTGTACTTGAATTAGTAACACAATTACTATTTAAAACTACATTAAATAACGTTTGAAAGCACTGGGGAGCTTGAGAAATGCCTAATGTATACGTGAAGACCAGTGGCGCAGAGAGGGAGGGGGAGCAGGGGAAAAATCCCCAGGGCCTCAGCTTGTGAAGGGGCCCCGCTTTTGCTGTTCATATGATACTTAATTGTGTGTTGTCAATTTTGTAAAAAAAAAAAAAAAAATTAAAAATCCAGATTATGTCTCCGGATGTTTCAAATTAATTTTTGAATGAAATTACAAAAAGCCAGCTAGAGCATAAACCACCAACTTGACAAAAACGAGGAATGTTTGTGATTGAGTCTTCTTTTGCAAGAAAAGTAGACATTGACGGTGTTATTCAACGGTTTGCCATGACTAAAAGCAGAAAAGATTTATTTAGCAAGAAATAATTTTTTTTTCCGAAACACATTGTTAAATAGTGGAAAGAAGGGTATAGCCAGAGAGGAGAGACTATGGGCCCACCCAACCTCCGAAATTTTGAATTTTCCTTAACAAAAAAGATCAAGACTTTCTATAAGAAATTTCGAAATTTCCACTTTTTTGACCTTCTAAAATTTTTTGGCTGCCTGCTTGCATGGAAGTATGAATAAAAATATTAATTTTTTCAATACTGAGGAAACATGCCATGCAAAAATGTTAACGTTTTAAATACAGTTGCTCTATGGAGGTGACGAAACCTTCAAAACAAAATATTAGTATTATTTAGAGCATGGATGTTTATTAAAGTATAATACTCTTTTAATTAATAATTTTAATTCTATTAATTATTTTCCAATTACTACTAATTTAAAATTTCTTTAAATGATTAATAATTTTAATAAGGAATAAATGATTGATCTAATACGACATCAAAAGAATTTCTGGATAGCAAAGTGACCCCAAAGATTTTATCCCCGGGGCCCCGAATTGGCTCTCTGCGCCTCTGGTGAAGACTCGAGCATCCGTAGGCCTCTTTGGATGGATCATCAAAATACACGCGCAGGCCCGTTACTAATTGCGAAGGCCCCGTTTAGACTAAGGTGACCATACGTCCTCAATTTTCGAGGACAGTCCCCCAATTTTTGTGCTTTTTTGCAAATTGTCCACAAAATATAAAAAGTGGACAATTTTTAATTGTTACATTATTTTTCAAATTAGATTGCTGTTAATTATTTCATTAATTATAAAATGTCCTCAATTTTGTTTTCAAATTTGGGGACATGTCCTCAATTTTACGTTCAAAAATATGGTCACCTTAGTTTAGACTGTATACAAATCCACAAAAATGGACCTATCAGCCTGAAATTTTGGCACAGATATGTAAAATAATATAGAAATAAATGATAGTCTACTTTAAAAACTTTGAAAAGTCCCCCCGTTCCCGGAGGTTTAAGCGATTTTTTATGTTTTTCCACGCAGAAAGCTTTCAGATATCTGACTGTGTAGTAAACACGGTAAGATTTATATGCGAAATCTACCTCACTTTAATGTCAGAAAACACGTCACAAAACGAAATAACTGCGACTTTATGTATATATATATAAATTATTATTATTTCGATTAACTGGATTACACAGATTACTTTTATTTTAGAAAAAAAAAAAGTCAAACATTTAAGAACATAAAATATTTTTTAGAATTCAAATCCCAAATTTGATCGACGTCATTTTGATGTCACATGTTTGAAATTGCTAGCAAAACATAGTCATTTAAAAGACTGTGATGCCAGATTCAGATTGACTAGAAAGAACCCGTTCGTATGAAGGTTAAGGTACAAGTTAATTATTACTCGAATGTATCCAAAGAATTTTTCTTACTGTATTTCTAGCACAGCGCTATTTTTTTTTCCCGTTAAAGGTATTTAAAAAAAAAATAGCATTTTAAGGAATTTTTTGATTTAGTGCTCTAATTTTTAAATTTACAGACCCACTTAAATTTTATAGTTTGGAAAGTACAGCAGCACATTCAAATAAAATATATATATATATAAATGTATACTGCTATTGCACGGTACTTTTATCCAGGGCCGCAACTAGGGGAGGGCAAAACGGGGCAATTGCCCCGGGCGTCGTGATAAGGGGGGCGACAAAATCAGTTATGGTTCCATAAAGATTTTTGTTTTCCAGTTTTGGGACTTCTACCCAAGCATCCTGTCTGAAAAAGCTGGTATTGTTATACATCTTTATACATACACAGTTTTTCGAATGGGACATTGTGGAAAACGTTTTGCCACAAAGCAAAGGAAAGAGTCCCTGGAGACCCATCGGCTGGCGATGACCCATCTGTTTTAGCGGGGGCGTTGGTTTTAGTCGATGAGCGGAGCAGGTCCGATTTAAGGCATAGTCAGAAGCTTAGAGTTTTCAGCTTCCGGGAACAAGTGAAGTTTCCGCATACCTTTCTGTTTGCTAGAATGCACAACAATGACAGTTCGAAATTATAATTCTCCCCCTCCCCC
>JAWZYV010014798.1:0-173197 GCA_038373885.1 Cheiracanthium punctorium | reverse complement strand
ATATTGGCAACGTCATGTAATCCACCATACTTCGTTTTGTTCTGTTGTGTTGAGGGTGGTCAACTTGCCGGCTTTTCCAGTTCGTAGGTTTAAGAATCTGATAAATTCTTCGATGAGTTGTGACGTAAGTGCTTTAATTTTTCGAAGTTTTGGTCGTACTTGCAATAATAATGCAATTGAAAAACATTTCGCAGTTTTATCATGGGGAGGGGGTTACTCGTTCGTGTTTCGCCATTTTGTTTTTTTCAATCTTGCTATTAAAGTACGAATTTCTACTTTGCTAATAGAATTAGTTATATTTAGTGATACATTGGTGATTGTTCAGTATTGTTTGGTTTTCTCATTAAAGAGTATTCATAATGGCTGATTTCGTGAAAGCAGGAAATTAATACTTGTGGCTGATTTCTCGATTCATTCTGCTACCATCTGTGAATCATCAAATGGAAAATAAAACATGTTTTTTTGGCTTTGTAATATGTTCTTGCAACTTAAATGCTTATTACTATGCGATTGTTTTAACACACACACACACACACACACTCTTTCTCTCTCTCTCTCTCTCTCTTTTCGATTTAATGTTCAGAATTACATTTGAGAATTCTAATATGTGATGGGATTTCATTTTGTAGCAGGTAAATCATTTGCTCTGAAGCTATTTTCAAATACAGATTGATTTTTTTAGTTTTCAAATTTTATTTGATTTTTGAGCTATTTGTGTATGATGACTTTTTTGTAAACATGACTCTGCCTTGGTCCATAAAATTAGATATTATTGTTATTAAAAGAAATATTGGTTAGCCTTTAAAGTAATACAAAATACTATATAAGGTGCACGTAAAATAATTATTTTGAGCTAACATACCTGCTCTAGGGTTGAGTATATTTACTTCGTGATGGAATGACTAAATATTGACTTCTGTGGTAATTTGAAATTTGAATCTAGCTTATTTGGCCTTTATAACTTAGTAACCAGGAATCTCACAATGCGAATTTTATCCCCCCATCCTTCTGTCCCACAGAAAAGACAATTTTTTAAAATCTGATTCCCATGGATCTGCTATTTTAAACTTAAGTAGAGGTGCACAACCTGCCTAGAACTCCTTAAACTTACTGTTGCAATTTAACAAGTTTTTTTTTTTTTAACTGACTCTTGACTAGATGAAGCTGAAAAAAAAAAAAAAAAGAAATATTTTCATATTTTAAAGACAAACTAAAGTGTTAAGTGTTAAATATTAAAACCGTACCAAACCGGAATCCATGCAACATCCCTATTTTTCTTCAATATTTCAGTAAGCTGGAAAGTCCTATTATTTTTAAATGTGCAGTATTTTTCTGTGTTCCTTAAGCACTTTGCAGGCAAATTTAATATAAATTTTGATTCCAATCTTTGTCAAGCATGTTCTATCTGTAACCTTTAAAAATGTTGTTTGGAATGTGCATCATAATCCATGATTGTACCGTGTAGGTGCTCTTGTTGGAATGTAAGTCAATATTGTTATCTCTCACTAAAACTACTGTTATAATAAAGTTTTGGTTTGTAGGGTTTGTTAGTTTCTCGCCAAATATGGAAGATATATTAGTTTGGGGGACTTATTTCATACCAAACTTCGCAATAAATCATCAAAAATTGCAAATTGTGGCGACTTAAGGATTTTATCCCCACCCCTGGGCTCCGTTTAAGCTGAGTTGAAAAAAAAATTTCTCAAAAAAGCTAAAAAAAAAAAAAAAAGCTAGCAAAATGCTAAAAGGATAATTCGGAGCACCTTCGATATACCCCCTACCTTGATTTTTGGCGACTTTTTTTTGCCGCCAAGGCCGTTTTCGACGGCGCCAAAAACGAAAGTGAAGTGGCCAAAAATGCCGTTATCGACGGCGCGAAAAATAAAAAAATGGCCATGAAACCACTTCCGAAAGCGGAAAAACTATAAGAATTAGAAGATTTCCACAAAAAAATTTAGGGTTAAAATGTAAAAATGGCCGCGAAGCAACGTTTTCAGAACCGAAAAAAAAGAGAATTAGAAAAATTCTACAAAAAATTTAGGGTTAAGAATGTAAACAACAATAAAATCAAGAAAATTTAAGAATTCATGAACGTAGAATTCGCGTTTTCGAACAAGAAATTAGAAATAGAAAAATTGTAAAAATAATTAAGGGTTAGGTATCTAAACACGAATAAATTCAAGGAAATTTAACAATTGATGGACACAGAAATCGCGTTTTCTAGCAAGAATTTAGGGTTAAAAATTTGAAAAAACCTAAATTTCACAAAGAATGGGATTTTTATGTGAGGGGGGGCTCTGCCCCCCCTCAACACCCCCCCCCCCCCCCCCCCGTTTTTTTTTTTTACGAAAAAGGTAGTCAGGAACACTGGAAATAAGAAATCGAGTAGAGCGTTTTAAGAAAAAAGCCAAAAACTGTGAAGCCATTCGCCTGTACAAATAGTGCAGTTACCACGATGTATAACGCGAAACAATATTATACGTTAGCAAAAATATCTCGGAAAGGTTAAGCTCACACTCCGAAAGGATGTCTCCCTCAAAAAATCCAAAAACTTCTCCTGGTCCACTAACAAATAGCTCATAACAAAAATTATATTAGCTACACCTTTCTTCCCACACGTGGGATTTTTATCAGACCACTTTAACGTTAAATTTTGTTCAAAAATACCCTGCTAATTTTCAATTACATTAGCTACGGAGGTTCTTAAAAAATCATAAAATCCTAACCAAAAATAAAAAAAAAGTACAGTAAAATATCAAAAGATCACAGTACCTTTGCAGAAGTGCTTTCGGTCAACTTACTACCTCTCTCTAAAAATGTGAAAAAAAACTTCTCACAAGCTTCCATGTGCAGGAGCTATTGCATCACGGCGCTCTGTCATTGGCCGGCCGGCATAGGTTGCCATAAATAGCCTCCCCCCATTCTCGCCAACGAAATTCGTTTGGGAAACCAGAAAATCCCTTTTATCGCCAAGCTTGGCGCAAAAAACGCAATCTTTGGCGCGAAAAAAAGGTAGGGGGTATATCGAAGCTAAGCCGATAATTCAATATTTCTTTCCGGGAGATAATGTTTGATCTCATTTTCCTCTATTGTTTTTGCAATGATCTTGAAAATTATAGACGTACAGTTTTTAAATAACCGCTCAGAAATGTCCCTAACACCCACCGGCTTATAACGTAACACCAGCATTCTTTTTTTTATTTAGCTTTATATGCACACCATATTTCTAACAAACGCACACAAATTTGTTTCATATATTAACATAACATATTTCATTCCCTTCCATCAATAACATGAAACAATTTCAAATTACCAAATTGACGATACATGTATTCTTTATGGTTGCCAGTCACAACTACCACCGGCAGGACTCTTCACTCCGGCGGTGCATCGCCCACTCAGGCCCCAGATTGCTTACCAATAAAACATAAACACGAACAGTGATATGTAAACAAAACACTGGATACGGAATGTAGTCCAAAATTTTTTGTTCCCTCTCTAATTCTGATAAAGTAAGAAAATTTGTTACATTGGTTTTCCAACAGTTGAATGGAGATGTCTTTCTTTCAAGAACTGATTTTATAAGCTAATTAATTCTTGAAGGAGAGCATCCATGACATTGTTATTTGTATCAGCTTTAATTGCAGTAAAACTGGTGACTAATTTAATGGAAACTATCTCCAAAAGATTTCTGATTTTTGAAAAATGGTTTGAAACTAATGAGAAAATTTAAAGAAAAACTTATAGCTGAATGATCTAAGAAAACTAGTTAAAATAAAAAAGAAAACATATTGCTGCCTGATAACTGGATATCTGGTTGAAAGTTTGGCCGGATATCTAGTACCTGGCCAAATTTATATTTGCTGCACAACTGCTTGGAACCTACAACAAGATGGCTACTGGTCAGGTAACTTAATCAATCTGGAAAAATCATTGAAACATTTTCAGGGGGTGCAACAAATATCTGTCAAACATACTGCATTTGGCCTAAATTTATTACTGAGAAATAACATAAGTATACATAATGAATAAATTCTAAAACTTGCAATAGTAAAAAAGTATCTAAATATTTCATTTTTATGCTTTTCTCAAAATTTTTTATCATGCAAAGAAAACTGAAAATAAAAATAAGCACTTCTAATTTTTTATTTCTTAAGATTAGTATATCATGGTTTAGTGGAAACATTTTGTAACTGAAGAAGGTGAATCTTCTGTGTTACCAGAAAACGATGGTTTTTACATGTGCACATTGCTCATGCTGAGGCAATAGACTTAAAAAAACAATATTAGAAAAAAAAAACATAAATGGTTGTTTTTGAATAAACAGCTATGCTTGTTTTTTTAATAAAACTATCACATCTATGTAAAGACAAGTTACTTAAGTAGTCAAAAATATGTATTTGCTTTAGTTTTTTGGGAAAAACAACATTGTTCTTTTAAATTTTAGGAAGTTTATTTCACAGATGTGACTAGCTCTTAATCTATATAATTTACATCACAATCATGAATGCAGTGAATTGATATTAATGTAGTGAAATGTTTTATAAGTTCATGAACAAAAGATACAGTAGACACCGGTTATAACGTACTCTCACAGGACCTAAAAATGTAGTACGTTATAAGCACTACCGCCAGTAAAATTCAATATTACGCACAAAAAAAAAGAAAGTGGCTCATAATTTCATTGTAATATCTGTTTTAAACAGGTCTGATTTTTTAAATTTAAATTAAACAGAGAAAATTCTTTATTACTTACAATTTTTATTGACATAAATAATTTGTAATTTTCTTTTGTTTTAAATGGGCAGATGCTACTTTAAAAATATCGTTTTAGATATCGATAACATTTGTAGAGTCTGTGCATCATCAATGCGACATTAAAAAAATCATGATAATGTTTTTGCAGCATTTAATGCGTCGAGTATGCTAGCAGGCGAAAAAGATAAAAGATCGCTCCCTTCATTCCAGGGTTCGTTGATTAAAATCATAATTATAATCACGATTTAAATCAAGGGATTTTTTTAAAAAAATCAATGATTAAAATCATTTTTCAAAAGTGACTCTTGTATTGATAGAATGTATTCTAAATAAAAATCTTCAACACTCAAATGAAATTAATTTCTTATAACAGCATTAGATGGCACTGCAGTGGTTTAGGGAATCCTTCAAGGTAAGGGGGGGGGGGAGTGACTTTTGAGTGTGACAGTGCGAGAACAAAAGAAATTTGATCAGAAAATTGGCAACACTAGAATTATTTCAGATTTTAGAACACTTTTGTTTAGGATTCTGTGTTCAGAGAGCTATTGCTAAAGTACAAGGATAATGGCAGAAAGGAAGAAAGATAATATTTGGATGTACTTAATGAAGAGCAGACAGTTTCTGGAAAAGGTGTTAAAGCCAAATGCAAGAACTGTGAAAAAGTTATCATGAGATTAGTAGCCAGAATGAAAGCACATGCAGATAAATGTTTCTCCTCTGACAGAAATGATATTAATAGTGATCAACCTCAAGAAACAATTGAGAACAATTTAACTTGTACAAAATCTGAGGCAGCCAAACCTACTATGAAAAGAAAAACCAGTGAGATAGAAAATGATGTTGGTGTTCTTAAGAGCAGCATGAATGATTATGTCATAAAGACCATTAAAACTCAAAAGCAAATAGATGAGGAAGTGGCAAGATATATTTATGCCACCAATTCTGCTTTTCATCAGGTTAATCATCCCCAATTTAAAAAGATGATTTGTGCTTTAAGGCCAGGGATACTGCTCCAAATGAAGTAGAAATAGGTGCAGCATTACTTGATAATATATATGATCAAGAGAAAGAAAAATGTTCCAAACACCTAAATAGACAAATTGTTAACTTTAGTATAGATGGACGGTCAAATGTTCATAATGAACCAATATTATGTGCTGCAGTATCCACAAGAAAAGGTGAGAATTATCTAG
The DNA here is from genome assembly GCA_038373885.1 of Cheiracanthium punctorium. Taxonomy (NCBI): domain Eukaryota; kingdom Metazoa; phylum Arthropoda; class Arachnida; order Araneae; family Cheiracanthiidae; genus Cheiracanthium; species Cheiracanthium punctorium. Next base: position 167,246 of record JAWZYV010014798.1, on the reverse strand, counting down.
TTGAGACAATTGACACATCTGGTAGTCCACACACAATTGAATATCTTGTAGAAATTGTGAAAAGTAGTCTGGTAAAATGTGAAAATGAATTTAAGTGCATTGTGAAAAGTCTTATTATGCACTTATAATAATAGCTAAAATAGCATAAAATATTTTATATATATTGTTTAAAATGTCATACTATTATAATATGCAAAATAAATTAATATTAGGAATTTTTAAAATATCTTAAAAATCCGATTTAAATAAAAAAAATCTGATTTAAATAAAAAAAATCCGAATTTTTTGATTTTTTTTTTTTAAATAAAAAAAATCACGAACCCTGCTTCATTCATACAATTCATCTCGCTAGATGCCTCACCATGGCACAGCGGTTATGACACTGAAAATGGTAGATGGCCGAAGTGTAAGGTCCCGGGTTTGGGTCCCATCGCGCGGCTGTCGATCTAAGGGTCTGGAGTTTTGGTAGGGTTTCTCCGGATGTAACGTGAATACGCGTTAGAACCCCTTAGAAAGTCCTCCTACCAAGGCAACTGCCATCCTTGGCAGATCGCCCCCGTGTAGCCTTGCCTTAATCTAACAACAACGAATGTTAATGGAGGTACTGAAATTTCTGAGAAAAAGGAACTAAAATTCTTAAGAAAAGCAAAATTTTATTTTTGGCTTTGGTATAAAAAGTACGTTATAGCCGAAGTACGTACTTTTGTTAAGTACGTTTTAACCGAAGTTAAATAACATTATAAATATAGGACTTCAATCGGGACCTGGCTTCTACGTACGTTATAACCGATAGTACGTTATATCCCAGGTGGGTTATAACTGGTGAGCACTGTATTTGCTTTAGAGAATGGGGAAAGCACAGGAGTTTACCCCCACCCCACTTGGAAGAGGGGTGAATGTCTATCTTCCTCTGGCAGCTTTAAACCCCTCCTGTTACTCCCGATTATTTTATTAACAGCGAAAGCATAGGATTATAACGCCCATCACTAGTATCTTTAGGTCTATGGTGGTAAAAAAAAGGGAAGGGGAAGGCTTTTTATAAACTTTACAACTGATGTACTGATATTAAGAAATATATTAGCTATGTAATTTATGTTGAAATTTTGAAGTTTGTTTTAGCGAGGTTTTTTTTTTTCAGGTTGAGCAAAATCTTAACCTTGTAAAAATGTAACCATGCCTGAAACTCTTAAGTGAAGAGTGAAACATCTAAAAAAGGGGTATCTATTCTGAAAGATACTGAGTCTGGAGCGTTTGAAACAGTAGTTGTTTGGACTGCTAGCCAGTTGTTCCTTGAATGCAATGGAATATTTATTGAATCTTCTAAATGTTAAAAGGTTTATATACGAGAAGTACTTAATAAAAGGTTACAAGTCGAATAAAAAAAATATTAACAATAGACAAAAAATATAAAAGGGAATTAAAAGGCATACATGCCTATCACTTTTCGACATAATCACCAAGTCTAGGCATTTATCAGAATGCAGAACCAACTTGTTTAACCAGTCTTAGTAGAAATCTGGTCCCTGTCCTTTGAGCAAGGTCTTGGCGAATGTTTTCACAGTACTGTCTGAAGAGTATGACACCTTCACTCAACATGCCCGGCCGCTTGTATCGGATGGCTTCACATAATCTTGTCAAAGTGGTACAATAATAATCGGCATTGATGGTCTGGCCACTTCCACATGAGACCAATTTTCTAAGTGTCTTGCCATTTCAATTGTTCTGAACCATCTAGAAACTAACTATCCACCCACACACCAGCTGTAATACAAGAAGTGCCACCTGTCTCCAGTCTGGGGTAGCAAAATTTCTCCACAATATAAAGTTTTCAAATGCTGCGGCTTGTAACCTTTTTTCCTGATTGTCCCTCGTAATAGCAGCGGTCGATGCAGACAAATATTGGGTCTGTTTTGCAGCTCCTTCACAAAATTACAACTGATTAAAACGGCCCCTTCACAAAATGCAATTGATTGAAACAGCTCCTTCACAAAAATACAATCAGTTAGAATAGCATTCATTGGCATTAGGGATGCAATGGATATCTGGCAAACATACTGCATCTGACCAATGTGCTGGATAATTGGCAGTAGCCAGATATTTTTAATATCCGACAGAACATCCGGCCTAAAATTATATACTGAGAAGTAACATAAATGAATAAATTCTAAAAACTGCAATAATAAAATATGAGAAAATACAAAGTTTTGGGCGCAGCTTTGGTATACATCCTACCTCGATTTTTTGGCACCAAGGCAGTTTTCGACGGCGTAAAAAAAGAGAAGTGGCCAAAGATGCTGTTTGCGATGGCACGAAAAATTAAAAAATGGCCGTGAAACCACATTTCCGAAAGTGGAAAAAACTATGAGAATTAGTATTATAAGAATTCCACAAAAGATTTAGGGTTAACAATGTAAAAATGGCCGTGAAACATTTCCAAACCGGAAAATCTATAAGAAATACAAGAATTCGACAAAAAATTTAGGGTTAAGAATGTAAACAACAATAAATTCAAGAAAATTTAAGATTTGATGAACACAATTTGCGATTTCAAACAAGAATTTAGGGCCATAAAAATGTGTTTCCGTAAGCGCAAAAACTGTTAGAAACAGAGGCATTCTAGAAATAATTGTGAGTTAGGAATCTAAACACGTATAAATTAGAGGAAGTTTAAGAATTGATGGACACAGAAATCACGTGTTCTAACAACAATTTAGGGTTAAAAATTTTAAAAATGTAAATTTTACAAATAATGGTATTTTTATGTGAGGGGGCACCCCCCCCCCCTAGTTTATTTTTGATGAAAAAAAGTAGTCGGAAAACTGTAAAAATAAGAAAATAAGTTGAGCTTTTTAAGAAAAAAGGCAAAAATTGTGAAGCCATTCGCCTGTACAAATAGTGCAGAGTTACCGGAGTGAGGCACTAGGAGCCTGCTTCACGTGTCACCCAACACAATGTAATGCGGAACAATATTATACATTATAAAAAATATCTCCGAAAGGTTAGGCTCCCTCTTCGAAAGGAGGTCTCATCCAAAAACTTCTTCTGGTCCACTAACAAATAGCTCATAAAAAAAATTATATTAGCTACCCCTTTATTCCTGCACGTAGGTTTTTTTTTAACCGACAACTTTAATGTTAAATTTTCTTCAAAAATACACTGATATTTTTAAACTACATTAGCTACGGAGGGGTAATTACAAGATTCAAACTTAGCCGCCATCGTAAAATACTTAACTCATAAAATCCTATCCAAAAAAAAAAGTACAGTACCTTTTTGCGTCCTAATCCCAGCACGGCAACAACAAAAATAAGAACACAGACCTTCTGGCTCGCTGATTGGCTGACCGAAAGGATTGCCATAAATACCTTCTGTGAAATATTGCCAAACCATGTCGATTGGGTTGACGCAAAAAGCCAGTTATCGCCATCATTGGCGACAAGAAAGTGTAGAATGTATACTAAAGCATAGCCAAGTTTTGTAAATTCTTTTTAGAATATATTTTTATCATGGATACAGAAAACTGAAAAAAAAATTAAGCACTTCTATCATTTTTTAAGATTGGTAAATTTGTAGTGCAAAAACGCTAGCTGTTTTGCAGTCTTTGTTAGAATTCGGTTACCTTCCCCCCCATTAATTGACCCTGCTTATAAGAGAAGTCTACTTGCTATAGTACTGGTAGTTGGTAAAAAAAACTTGCCCCACCATCTAATTTGATAAAGTAGGGAAATTTGTTATTTTGATTTTCTAACAGTTGAATGGAGATGTATTTCCTTCAATAACTGATTTTTAAAGATATTTATCTCACTCTCGAAGAAGAAATAATTCAACGACATTGTTATTTGTATCAACTTTAATTGCAATTGAACTGCCTACTAATTTCATAGTAACAATGCCAAAATGATTTCTGATTTTTGAATTAAATGATTTAAATTAATGTGAAAATATACATAATAAGGTAATAGATGAATAATCTAAGAAAACTAATGAAAATAAAACTGAATAGAAAAGAAAACGTACTGCTGCCAGATTACCGGATATCCGGCTGAAAGTTTGGCCGGATATTTTGTATCCCGTATCCGGCCAAATTGATATCCATTGCATCACTTATTGGCATTTTACCCTATATTTTAATCTGTTTTATCAATCATTTTAACAAAGAAAAGAACTTTTATTAAAAGTTAGCATGAAAATTCACAAAATTAAGTATTGAAGTTCATAAAATTATTAAGCAGTTTCCACAAAAATGGGGGACTCTGGAAAAAATTCCTAGATTGACCCCCGAGTAGTTGGCATGTTAAAAATAAACACATTATATTCAGGAGAATCCATAAAATCAATTTGCCAATGTTGACGACCTCCGCACACACATGAAAGAAAAAGCTGCTTGAAAGAATGTTTTGGAAAATAAGTGATCTCCCTAGAGTATATTGTTGTAGCTTTCGTGAAGCAACTAGGTGTAATTAAAAGACTGGGTAGTTTGTTCTTGCTGGGTAATGCATCAATCAAGGTTTGGCAGACAATCAAAGCTTCTCCGTTAAGCAGTATAATGGTATAACAAGTTGAATTTTATTTCTTTTAATTTTAAAGGACTCCACTAAAAAAAATTGTTAAAACATACAGTCCTAAAGACGTTAGTTAAAAACATAAAATCTTCATCACTAAGAACTGTAAAAATGAGATATATTTCGGCCAAGAGACATGTCCATAATTAGTTGGTGAAACTGTCTTCCTCTTCTTTTAGAGAAGTTTACTTGCCAAAATATTGCAAATAAAGTAATTGATTCGGCTTCAAATAAAGGCCTTAAAATCCCAATAAAAAACGTTTTTAAACATGTCCGTTCCGATAAAGTTTAAATAGACCCTTAAAAAAACTTCTGAGATTTATGAAATCAAAATCTTGTTTGATGAAACCCAATAACTGGCAGTTACATAGGTGTATAAGCAAATGCAAAATTACACGAATATGTTAATGACATTAAATTTAAACTTGTATTGCCCTCACCTGTTAGCACAGAAATCTAAAATAAATATTGAATTTAAAAACATTTTAAAACTCGCAAGTTATAACAGTAGGACCTATACTTTTTCACTAATCATTATAATTATTAATAACAGATGGCATCATCAACAACATGTCACACCTATCCTTCGATGCTGTGGGAAGTGCTCTCGTTAACATCAAAAGGAGTAGGGAAAAGGAAGACAGTTTTGTTAACTTATGATGTACATGGCTATTGGCTGAAATATCTCAGTTTTACTGTTTTTTGTGGTGAAAATTTGTTTTTAACTAGTGACTTTATTTTGTGGGATAATTCTTACTTCATGTTAGTGCATATACTAAATTTAAGATGATTAAAAACTTGATTAATTTTTAAATGAAGTAATTAAAGGAATTCTTTAATGCAAGGATTAAACAAAGGTTTCCAGAGTTATTTAGATATTTTTTTTATTCTAGTATTTTATGCGTAGTATTTTTATGTCGTATTTTATAAAACTCTTCTTTAAATGTTTTATTTCATTTATTAAATTTTTACGATTTTTTTTCCAGAATTCCTCATTTTTTTGAAGCTCTTCCTTGAGAGATTTTTTTTTCTGGTAAGATTTTTTTAAACTGGTGCCATACTATTGGCTGCATCAAACGGCACTGGTTTGTTTTTCAACTTCTTTATAAAATGTATTTTTTTTATTATTCATAGTTAAAGGTTATTTTTATTTAAATCAAAAAGTGAGATATGCTTTAATTAAGAATTGGTGTTTTATGTTTTAGTAAACTAGGTTTCTGGTCATACTGCTATGTATGGTGATTTTATTGAAAAATATAATTTGAGCAGGAATGAGGTGGAATTTAAGTTATAATTGTTTTTTCTCAGCTGTCTTTATATTTAAGGTATTCCTTAAACAACATTTTGAAAACAATACAAGGTGCTTTCATCAAATACTTATCAGTAAACTCAATAAACATTGAACAATTATTACATACTTTTCCCCATGGTTTAAGATTGTTCTAAAATTTTCTAGTTAGGATATCCTAAATAATATGTACAAATAAGTGGGCATATCTTAAAAAGAATTTCCATCTATGTCATTCCTGGATATTAGACAGTAAGTATTTGCATACTTCATTTGTGCTTAAAAAATTTGCTTGGGGGTGTGTGCATTAAGATGCTGCAGATAGATGTGCTTAAATTTAGCAGTGCTTAAAAGCTGTGGAGAGGATGTCTGAATACTTTAAAGCTAGCTGATTTCCTAAGTCTGCATTTTTATGGTTTACATACCAAATGTTAAGATTATTGTGCAAATATTTTGATACTGGTTTTGAAAAATAAGCGATATCTGGAAGTGCATATGTATTTTTTTACTCATGTGCTTGCTAATGGCTAGCTTTAGAAAAGATTAGCTGAGATAAAAAGTTTTTGGAGGTACCTTGAACTTGTGTTCTTTTTTTTTTTTTTTTTTTTTTTTTTTAAGAGGAATTATTTGGGTACTTCTTATACTTTGCTTAAGTATTTGAAATTTGTGTTAAAATAGCAATTTTCTTATGTGCACCTCTCAGACTATAATAAGCATTATCAGTTGGTGAAGGCTGATTGTTTAAGACAATTTTTGTACAATTCCACCCTTCCTTGTACTAACCCGCAAAAGCTTTTCAGGATTTTAAGTTAGAGCAGTTTCATTCCTGAATTAGACATCTGACATTTATTATAGAAAGAAAGCACTTTTTTCCTTTAAATTTTTCTGTCTTCATTAGCTTTATGTGCAAAGATTTATTAAACTGTTTCATATCTGTAAAGTCCTGTATAATGAGGTTTTTAAGAAATAAAGCCCAAAACTCCTCCAAACTCATGCACATACACTCCTTGAATCTGACTTGGTTCAACTACTCACTAATATTTTTCAAACACTTAAATTTTTTTTTTCAACTAGCCTTTAAAAAAAATTAAAGGGGTTACTAATTGTGCCTAATATAGAGCAAATACTTGGACTAAAAAAATTATCCTAATGGTTTTTTTTTTTTTTTCTTTTTTTTTTTTCTTTTCCCAATTCATGATATTTAATATCCAATTCTTACTTAACACACATTTCTAAAACATGAACAGACCAAAAAGTTGGGAAAAAAATTAATGGATGCTCAGATGTGACTTTTGACAGTATTCTTCCGATTGCTGCGACTTTTTTTTTTTTTTTCCCCTGTTCATGACACAGTTTTAAAAATCTCCTTACTAATGTGGTGTTTAAGACTAGAAATATTTTACAGAATACTTGTTCAAAAATTTGGTGAGTATTTAAAGAGCAATATTTTTGTAAATACGAATTTTACTCAGGTGAGGTTGTGAAAGGTCCGTGAAGAGTTTTGTTCACTTCTCTTTTGAATGGCTTGTCCTGGGTGACAATTTTCTGTAGAATAGCTGGATACAATAATTGACTGAATAGCAAATTTCAACCCTCTAAAATCCCTGGGATGTTAACTACTTGTTATTTTGTAAGCTTAATTTTAAAGGGATGCTCCCTTTAAAATACCGTGTGTTTCAAAGTAGATGTTAAAGCAATTATCTATTAAACTGTAAGTGATCAGAAAATACTTTCAGTAAGAAAAGTTTGTCACATTAAGAGTTGCTTCCAGATATGACAATTTTTTTTTATTGGGGGCTGTGTATATATTAAAATACAAAATTTATATATATAATTTTTATGTGGTCCCTCCCTTCCTATTGCTTATATTTAGAAAAAGGTTTCTCTTTGTCTAAAAAGGCGAGTAAAAAAAAAAAAAAAGCCCATGTCTTTTAAGTGAAATAGTTAGCAAAAAATTTAATGTTAAAAACGATAGCTTACACGACTTTACCTACTGTGTTGGCGTCGGTCTTCAGGCAAAAAAAAAAAAATCTTTACTTTAGGGCAGTTGTGGTCAACCTTTTAAAAAGTTGCACACAAAACTGTAGAATGTTAGAAAAGTCGTGGACCAAACTTGAGGATGTTAATGAAATTGCAAGCAGTATAACTGGCATTTATATATGATTTTGAATGGTTTATAAGGGTTTTATACAGGGTTTTGATCCATCGGCTGGATCAAAAGATGTGGCTGGTCACATCCAGCCCACGGGCTGCAAGTTACCCATGTGTGCTTTGGGGATCAACTATGAGTTGATAAATAATGATGATAATCGCTTTAACATCTATTTTGAAACACCTAGTATTTTTTATAAAGACACTTTCTAATTTCTATTGTTTGAGAAATTAACACAAAAGATGATTTTGCATACATTTTTATCTTCTCTGAAAATTCAGGATATTCTTTAAAGTTTTAGTGCACTTTTACAGATCATACACCATTTTATGAAACATAATTATAATCTTAAACACATTTTCAAGTATATTATTAAGTAAGCAGCCCAAACCTAATTAGAATAATAATTATGCAGATTTTAAAGAAATACACTAAAAACAGTTTAGAATGTAAGTTCTTTGCCATCAAAGTCCCTTTAGTTTCCCTTTGTGACATATTATTCCCTTTTGTTTTACCACCACTGCTAGTTTTGTGCTATGCATTAGTTGTTGAAAATTTGAGATAATCATTATTTGTATTTAAAAAAAATTGGGTGTCGTTCTGCAGTATTTGTCTTCACAAGCTTGAAAAAAAAAAATTAAGTGCAATACATCATTTTAAAGCTCAAAGTCTCTTCTATTAAAGTTTATTAACAAAAAATCTTTATTTTTAACTAAACAGATATTAGAGCATTTTGTTTGCAGTCATACACAAAAATGTATTGCAGAGGACATTTTTTTAACTATTACTCAAAAAATATTTTATTTCAAAGTTCTTAAGTTTCATAAAACCTTTTCAATAGCAGTATTATATTAAATAAAAATAAAATAATATTTTATCATAAACTTTCAATGATGATAAATTTCTTTTGTCCCATACGGAATAATTTTGAGCTTATTTTTAAACTAATAGTATTGATGACAACTGAACAATTTTTTTAGCTTCTTCAACTAGTGAATTGGCTTCCTAAATTATTCAATTAAAATATTAATAGCTTTCCATTTAGAAGCTGGGCATGACAAAGAAAAATGTGTTGCATACGGGACAAAATGTAAAAGTTTGATTTAAACCTTGGCAAAAATTTAATTTCTAGACTGTTTATGGCTTTTCTGCACTAAATACAATAAAATATACAAGTAAACATATGGTTTAATTATAGCTACAATTGGTGAAGTCTGCTTGAAATATTACATCATTTTAAGTAGTCAGTTGATTTTCATAAGAAGACAAAGGTATAACTGTGATCATTTATTGTATAATAGCATTTTAAATATATATTTAACCAAAAAAAAAATATGTAAATTTATAAAAATCCTTATTTGAGAAGAACTCTGGTCCCTTTACAGAAAGAGTGAGAAAACATTTAGCTGAAAAGCAAAAATAAGACACCTTGATGGCTAATAAAGTCAACTACGCATAAAAAAGAGTTAGATCAGCATAGAAAGTATGGGACTGGGAAAAAGTGAAAGCCCAAACAACTAGGGGGGAAAAAATTGAAAAATGAAAAATATCAAGATACATCTAAAAACTATTCTCAATTTCACTGATACAGCATATTTTAGGAAAAGCTGTAAAGCATGTTATAAATATTTTCACAAAATTTAAATTCTTCCTAAGAAAATTAATATGCAATCTTTTAATGCAGTAAATGTAGGAATGGAATTCCTACGAGAAGATTAGATGCATTTTCAGAAAATTTGAAAAAAAGAGGCTCTCGATTTTAACAAACAAGATTTAATAGGGTGCGTCTTTGATATAATGTCATCAACATGCATTTTGCCCGACCAACAGACTCTTGACTGTCTGGGCCTTTGGAAGCATTTTTGCTTTTCTTATGAAAATATAATGATTTTATGCACTGTAGTACAAGATAAAGAGCCTACCTTAGACACATATTCTAAGTTACTGAAAAAGTAAAACTATATTAATCAAGTCTTAGTATGTACGATAATTATTTGTAGCCAGTTGTTGTGTAGGGTATTGATGATAAATATCTTCATCTATCTCTTATGAAATCTTTTGGCAAAAACATATTCTCCTGTCAACCTATCTCAGAAAAGGATAAAATCCTTAAAAAAGACTAATGAAGCTTGAAAAAAAAATGAAGTCGAATTAATAATTGGGAACATTTTCTGGTACCAATGGAGGAAGTGAAAGAAATTGAAGACATCATGATTTTCTGTAACTTTTATAAAACATGTATTTTAATTTTAAATGCTTACTATTTTTTCAAATGGAGCTATATATGAAAAATCCTAATTTATATAATAGCAATTAAAATTTAAAAAATCATTATTTTTAATTATATAATTAAACTTAGTTTGAATACATTAATATCTGTTCATTTTAGCTCATAGTTTCTGATAGTGTTACTTAATCACATGTCCTGTATGTAACAAACAGCCTTGTCCCGTACGTAACACAAGTAATTAGCTTTCATTAATTAATAAAACAGTTTTAAAAATTACTTTAATAAATGCACATATTTCTCCATTTACCCATTAAATTTATTTGTGAAAATATCTCAAATTCAGAGCCAAAGTCCAAACTGTTGAAGGTACTTTAAAAACAACTTTTTGATGTCCCGTATATACAGGCATGAAAATCTTCCGCTTTTCGGCAGATTTCCGCTTTTTTTTTTTTTTTTTTTTTTGGGGAAGACCTCCGCTTTCCGAAAATGTTTTAAAACCTTTCTGCTTTTTCAAAAAAAAAAAAAAAAAAACCAGTGATTACTGAACCTAAAGCAAAACATAGCGGACATAGCAGAGTAACAAGAGGACGATAATGCGCGCCTGGGATGTACGTTTTCACTGCATTTCGCATTGCGCCTAGACTAAAGTCAGCTAGAGTGCAATGTTACTGATTTCCTGAGTTGGTAAATTCAAAACTTAGTTCAGAGGGGCAAATTCTTATTTTAGATCTGCGATGTTTCGAAAGGCATCTGATACATAATTATGTACTTGGCGAACTACTACACAACAATAATTATCTATCGAGACCTTTCGCCACTGGAAAACCGTTGTCGGTGAGCTATTGTTACTCGCGACGTGTTTTTATTGCTGTTTTGCGCACTTGATGAATCTATTAATTTTTTTCAAGGACACGTATTAGCTTAACTGATACTTCTATTGTGGATTATTGAGAAAATGGCAGATTTATCGAATATATTAGAAAACGTGGATTGAAAACAAAATGTTTGTGGTCATTTTCGGATCCAAAAATTTGCTTGGTTTTGGAAAAATCGTCGGCCGAACGAGAACTTTCAGACATTTTATGAATGCTAAACTGGATTTTTGTTTAAATAAAGCAAACTGACGGTCTACACGACAAATAAAACTTGTATAAAAGTGCAGCTTTTAGTAATGGTATTTAAAATATAAATCTTGTCGTATTCCTTTAGGTCTTCAACATGCAAAGGAAGTAAAATAATTTATGGTAGTTTAAATATACTTTTCTTAAATAAATAATTAATAATAATTCAAATAAATAAATACTTCGATATTTATAGCTATTAAAACGTACACGTCTTAATTTTATGCTGAATAAAAGAATGCTTTTTTAAAATGTGAGTTAATGCTATGAAATCCGTAAGAAAAAGTTACGCAGAGGTTGTTAGTAAAAGAAATTCTATTTTACTTCCATAAACTAGACAAATTTCAACTAACCGACCATAAAATTGCATTAATCCGTCCTTAGGCAAGACGTATCGCCTCCTTAAATAAATAAAAAGATTACTTTTATTAATCATTTATGAAAATGTACATAACCAAGCAAAAAAAAGAAAAGAAAAGATCCTTACTAATTTTCATGGGTCAATCCACATAATACTTAATTTTAAAGAACATTCAATTGATACTCTCTCTGGGTTAAAAGTTAACGAAATATGAAATTTAAAAATGCTCTTTATTAAAAATTCGCGTTCTCAATTGGAAAAAAAAAAAAAAAAGAAAGAAATTGAGGCGACTAGGCGACACAAGTCATGTTTTAACGTCTCAGCAGAATTCGCTCTCTTGCTTTATTAGCCAGCTCGCTGAGTGAAGACAAAACAATAACAACCTTCTGGATGTTGACGTGACGCGGCGTCAGTACCTCGGTTTGTGAAGGCCCGTTTTCTCCCGTATTACATAATTTTTTTTTTTTTTTTTTTTTTTAAAGCACATTCAAAATTTGGTTCTTCTGCATATCGGACGGAAATATTTCTAAAATGGTTTCACAAAGCTTGTCCGCACCTGTAACTACATCGATGCTTTAAATGACATAATGGGGGGAAAAAAATTCAAGTGCTCCCTGCATGCCGACGTGCCGTCACTTCAAGTGCATCTATGTGCTTTTTTTCTACAGAAATAAATTTATCATCGGCTTCACTGGAGCTTGCGCGCTAACTACAGATCAAAAAGCAAGATCAATATACTAAATTTTTTTGCAAAAAAAAATTTATTTCAGCCAGATGATAGTCCATGTCCTGGAAAAAAATCCCTTTTTGACATGCATAGTCCGCGGACTATACTAGCAAAATTATGGTAACTAACTATCCCCGATCTCCGGGTTCCATATTTGCCAACTGAACTTCAATCTATTTGCAGCCTTTTGGTAAATGAATAATTTTAAAAACAAGATGTAAAACAGAGTTTTTAATACTCTGTTGTTAAATTAAAATTTAAGGCATTTTAGTTACTCAACAGAAAAGTATTATTTTCCCCATAATATGTTTATTTTTTTCTGAAACATTTTCACTTCAATTTTAAAATCAGGAAAATCGCTATTTCGTTTTATTCTCATGTGCAGGTTTTTCTTTGGTAATTATTTTTACAGTTAATTTTAAAAAGCATAATCTTGTGAGTTGGTATTTTGCAGCTAATATAGGAAGGAGCAGAACATATATCCCTGTCATAAGTTCCACTTCTGTGTGCTGCAAGACTGCTAAGATTCTAAAATTTTACCTGAGAAAATATTTAGACATTTATTAAAGAATTATTCTTTTTCCAATAAAACAAGAAAACTTCACTTTTATTCTATCATTTGAATGCTTATTTTAGAAAATGCCAATGCCATATGTATAATTTTTCATTCCATTTCTGATCCCCCCCCAAAAAAAAAAAAGATAGGTCTTAAAATTTTTGAGAATCAATTTTTTATTTTAATTTTCATATCAAAAGAATAATCTGAAATTTGGATGTGAGGCTTATGATTTGTTTTGATCTAGGATTTTACGATATTGTTTAAGATAATTATTTTAAATAATTATAGCCTGTTTTCTTTTAATAAATATTGTATATCTAAAACTGATTATTAAACATTTACAGTGCATAATTATTTTCTTCAGGATCACAGTCAATTTGTTTGTGGTTGAAATTTAAATGGTAGAAATTGTTTAGTACACCATTTAGTTTAACAGTGGTTGAATTTAAGCTCACACATTATTCCCCAGTTCCATGTTTTGGCGTTATCAACAGGCGCGTAGCCAGGAAAATTTTTCTGGGGGAGATATGAACTTATATGTGTATAAATAGATGGAATTTCATCACTAATCCAAACATTTCGGGGGGGGGGGGATATATCCCGATATCCCCCCCCCCTGGCTACGCCCCTGATTATCAACCTTGTTATATATGCCTGAAAATACGTGCACGTAAATTTTTCAATTTTTTGCTGGAAAATATGTCCACGTGTATTTCCTCTTTTTTGCTCTTCAGCTGTTTTCATGCCTGTATATAACAAAATTTTATTAATTAATTGAAAAAAAATCTATTTGGTCCAAAAAAAAACAAACTTCATAGGAATCTAGTTGAGGTGGTAAATAAAACATTAAAAATAGTTGCATACTTCCTCATTTATATTTTGATATTGAAAAATGTACAAGTATGTTAAAATTTTGCTGTGAAATGTCCCGTACATAACACATTCATGAATACTGCAGAATGACCCTTATTCTTATTGCTGACAAAGTAAACATTAAAGAAAAACCTTATCATATACTGTGTCTTGAAATATTAGATATAATTATTTTAGTTAGTTTTATAGACATACAAAAAACAGTTTAATTAAAAGTAAAGCTGCAGCTTCATGAAAAGGAAATGTGTAACACAAAGTAGTACAGTATAGAACCTACTATCCAGAATGGTTGGGACCAGATGTTTTCTGGATAATTGGGTTGGGCATTAACATGACATCCACCGATTTGATTGCCAACATATGTTACTCTATTTCTGATTATAATTAAACATTGATAATATACTAGTAAAAAAAAAAAAAAACTCATGATAAATAATAATCATATTTAGAGAGAAAGTAGTAAATGAATAACTTGAAAATTTAAGTCACACACATTAAAAAAGGTAATTTTCTTTCTTTCAAAAAATAGGAATTTAATCAATTTAAAAATGATTCAGGATAAGAGGTTCCATACTCTGTTAAAATACTTGCAAGCAAGTATTGAAAGGTGAAATTGGTTGAAAGATTTAGTATTTGTAAGTATAATTAGAGGATTTATGAATATAAAATAATGAATGGTGTATAAAAAACAGGATGTTTTTACTTTCCAGGCTAGATTAGTGTTTCTGTATTTTTTCCTAATTTACATGTTTCTAGTTTTGAAATTTTCATTTTAAGTACAAAGTAATTTTAAATTTTTCTGTTTTCAAAATTTAAAAAATAAAATTTTAAGTTTGAAATATAATTCCATTTTTAAATAGTTTGGAAACATAAAATTTTTGTCTCAGTATTACTTGCTTGATAACCTGGTCATGAGCATGAGGTAAAATATTGCAAATGAAACTGCAGCTTTATGAGTAATTTGATTATTTATAGAATATATTAATATTAATTTCTTTAAACCTAATGAGAAATGAAAAATAAATGTTTAACTGATTTTTCATGAGATTGGTTTTCACTCAAGAATGCTTATATTTTGCAGATCATTCATATTCCTGGCTATCATTTGGCCTCCTGTTATAAGTCGAAGGATTATACAACAGTAACCTGAAAATGATGGACAACAGTTTCAACAAAACTAACCTCATCATCAATTATCTGCCTCAGATGCTGACTGACAATGAGTTCAAGAATCTTTTTCAAAGTATTGGCCCTGTAAAAGCTGCAAAAATTGTGCGTCATAAGGTGACTGGGTATAGCTATGGGTTTGGTTTTGTTGAGTATGGTAGTGAAGCAGATGCAGCAAGAGCTATTGAAACTTTGAATGGTTTTCAGCTACAGAATAAGAAAATCAAGGTTGCGTATTCACGTCCTGGTGGAGAAGAGATAAAAAATGCCAACTTGTATATTCGGGGCATTCCAAAAAATATGAGTGATGAAGAATTTGAAAATCTTATGGCTCCTTATGGTGAAATAATACAGTGCCGTCTGTTGAAAGAAGCAACAGGGGGAAGAAACAAAGGTGTTGGATTCGTTCTATATGACCAGCGTAAACAAGCAGAAGATGCCATAAAAAAGCTGAATGGTATGAAGCTTGAGGGTAGTACTGAAAGTTTGATTGTGAAGTATGCTGAAGACAATGCCAAGAAAGTTCGTGCTCCAGCCAATAGTGGTTTAGGTTATTCAGCTCCATTCACTGCGCCAATGCCTGGCAGATTTGCTGGTGGTGGACCCGTGAGGCATTCACTGCAAGGAAGGTTTCGATTTAATCCAATGAATAACGGAGGTGGAATGAATTCTTATGGATATTCTGCACCACCAACAGCACTTACTGTGGGTGGCGAAGGTCATATTTTGTTTGTTTACAATATTGGACCTGATACAGATGAAAAGACTGTATGGCAACTTTTTGCAAGATATGGCACAGTGCAGAAAGTTAATGTCATTAGGGAAGGAGGCACTGGTTCAGGAAAAGGATATGGATTTGTTACCATGCCTAATTATGATGAAGCTATTTTGGCAATTGAATCTTTAAATGGCTGTAATTTTTTCGGAAAGCCTCTCCAAGTTTCTTTCAAAGCTCCTAAATAACATTTATTTGACTGAATGTTGCATTTCCATTGTGTCAGAGTACATCATTGTTAAAATTGTCATTCTTGTCACACCATTATCTGTTTTTAAGTTTTGTGCTGTTGTATAACTATGAAAAATTAAGTAAAGTGTACTTTATCCCAGTTTTTTTTTGTTTGTCATTATTTCTTCCATCTAAATAATGGTAATAGCTTTAACCTCTTCAGACCTGACATAAATCTCAAATGAAAAATCTGTTTATTGTTTTTAAAAACCTCTTGCACATGAGGCCCGTTTACATGGGAAAATGGAAAATCCCAGGTAAAAGCAGAGTAAAGGTGAAAAACATGCAATGCATCATGGGAAAGCGAGCTCATCCCTGCATTCACCCTTCACTGGACTAAAAATCTTTCTACGCCACCTTTTTTCCCTATGTAGGGGAAGCGGGGGGTAGAAAGCAGCAAAAGTTGTGGCATTTACTCTGCGTTTTCTTCCATGTAAGCGGGCCCTTAGAAACAGGGAGTAAAGCACTGTCCACCTCCAATAAATTGGCGCTTCAGACACGTGGATTGTTGAAAATAGATGAAAGGAAGAAAGAGTCCCTTTACATGATTAGTGGGGGCATGAGCACCGGCAGAATATTTCTGAGGGGGCGAGGGGTGGCAAAGACTGCTTCAACGTATGGTTGCCATGTTGGAAAAAAGGTCAAAATTAACGTTTGCCACGTGGCGACTGTTTTTGAAAGTGGAGACTGCAAATTTATGTACCAGTTGCCACAGTTTATTTCCCCACTCTTTCTTTCTTTCTTTCCCCCCCCCCCCCACAAAGTTTTTATGAATTGAAAGTAAAACAGAAACAGGACGTTAAAACAGATGTTGTTGACAGGAGTCAACTAAACTCCAAGATCGATGTCGGGAGGGGGGGGGGGGAGCTGGATCATTGATAAAGGGTATTAGTACCACTTGACCAATTACCAAACTAATCATTTGTTCTGGAAATTTGCAAACGGGGAATACGACAATGCGTAAGATTGCGGTTTGAAGCCGACACCTGCACTTGTTTGTTTATGAAAGGGCTCTCTTTCTGAGAACAAAAATCCAAAGAGTGGAGAGCATTCATTTATAAACTCTTTTCTTGTGATGTATTAATACCAAAAACATAAATAAATATTTCAAGATTTATTCCGGCATAATAAGGCTTAAGGCCAGCATGAAGTTGATGACAGCTATCCGTTGCAGAAAATTAACAATGTTCGTCATGAATAAAGACCAATGGAGTATGCAAATGCAGCCCCGGGGGATTTAAAAATAGGGGAAACTTTGTTCTCGCAAAAAGGCAATTTTGTGTACCATATAGAAAATATTCAGAACTGGTTTGGTGCAATCTCAAAATTATTAAAGTTTATTTCGTAAGCGTTCATTTCTTATAGTCCGACACATAAATTCAGATCAATGGACGTCATGAAGTCGTGCAATTTAACTCGCAAAAAGGCGCTTTTCATTTCTAAATGAATCCGTAACTCTGTAATGCTTAGTAAATATCTTTAATAACTACAGATAATTTGAAGTAGGAAAGCCAGATAATGATTATACGAAGCAATCATTAAAAACAAAAACTTGCAAGTGTGCAAAACAGCCAGTTATAAACTACAGAAGCTGCCATTATTTATACTCGCAGTTTTCACTAAAAAGCTGAAGTCTAGAATTATGATAGTGAAATAATTATCAAATATAACACCCGCATTATAGGATCGGCGGTTAAGTTATTCTGAATCCCTTTCTTACCCCCAACTGAAAGTGTTCTGTTCCAGAGATTGTAGTTTATTGCTACATTAAGTAAAATAAACATCCCAGAGGTGCCTCTTTTTGAGTTTCAGAAAGAAGACAGATGAAATGAAAAAGCGATGACTGTCACTGTCAGATTCTGATAAGCATCTCAATTAGGAAAAAAGTTACTTATTTTTAAAAGGAAATTTTTTCGGGTTTCATTTACAATAAATGTCTGATTGCGTTGCTTGGAATTTTGTGAAGGAACAGTTATACATAGTGTTTAGTTAAGGGTCGTTTCAATCAATCGTATTTTTGTTATAGTATCATTTTAATAGAAAGTGTGTAAAGGGGCCCATAAAATGATCGATAATCTTGACTGCGGTGATCCCTATAACGGAAGGGGCAGGGGGAATGGCAAGTTTTGAGTGAAAACATAGACATACCAGGGCAAAGGGGGTATAAAAAGGGTTGTCAATAGCTGAAAGGTTGTCCGGCGCCGTGCTTTTTAAAGAGTGGTAGTAGGGGGGCACTACAAAGAAATGCTTTTGACAAACGCAAGGTCGTAGCCAGAAAAAAAAAAAAAATGATGAAAGGTTGAAATTCTGAAAAATGTTGAAACTTTGTACAACACCTATTTAATGTAAGGGGTAATTTTACTAACTGGGAATATTTTTGTATGGGGTCCGCATAAAAATCTAAAATTTTTATTTAATTGTATTTAATGTTCTGAAAATGTTAACACTTAAAATTCTGTCGCTTATATAACTTTGTGATTTATTGTTCATGTCTATGATCAATATTTAAGGAATAAAAGACTAGGTCAGTGTGTTTGGGACACTGTATATAATGGCAGGTAATATATTTTTTTTTAATTAGTAGAAGATTTAGATGTATATTTTAAGAAATCTTTCCTTATTACTTATATTAACTGTGCATATTTATTAAACTATATTGTATGTATGTTGTGCAATATTCAAAAACATGCGAATCAGGGGCGTAGCCAGAAATTTTTCATGGTGGGGGGTATGACTACTGCAACTCACATGCATACATGTGTGTGATAAGGGAGTGAAAAACATACATTTTGTATGGCGAAAAATTCCTCATGGGGGGGGGTATGACACCCCTAACCCCCTCCCCCCCCTGGCTACGCCCCTGATGCGAGTGGCCACTTAAAATTTTAAGCTCAGTGGCCACTGGCCACCTGCAAATTTTCTGAATTTTGACCTCTAGTTGGAAAGAGCAAAAAAGCAAGGCAAAACTGCATACAAAAATCCCATCTTGCCCTATGCTGCCGGCACCCATGAGCAGGGGTCACCTGCACAATTGGTGCCTTATTGCATCTGATGACAATGAAATTTACTGTGGCAGGTTTTTTTTTTATATCCCCCTCCCAGTGGTGGGAAAAACTACTTTTTTTTGTAGCGAACTACAACTACCGCTACTTTTCGAAAAATGTAGCTAACTACAACTACTTTTTGAAAAATGTAGTTAGCTACACTACTTTTGAAATGTAGTCGCTACTTTTAGGAGACAAATTTTGCTAACAGATTCAGTTTGCATTAAATTCATATTTAAGGATATTTATATCCTAATTAGAGAAAACTATTGATATCTTAATTAGAAAAAAACTATTGCACTAATAAACAACTACCAGGGGAGTGTTTGAGGAGGGCGGTGGGCCCCCTCAAGAAATGTAAAGCAATTATTAAAAAGGAGCTATTTTGAAACATTTCTTTTAACTTTAGAACAATAAAGTTTAAAATACCGAATCGTCCCCCTCCCCTCGAAATGGAAGCCTATATATTAAACTCGGTCAAACTCGTTTAACTGAGAGGTTTTTTTTTAATACGTTTCTACCTTAATTTAAAAAAAAATTATCCACTTAATTGCATCTACAAATTAATACCTTATTTCTAATATAAATAGCATTAAAAATATATATAAATACAGCAGGGTGATTACAGAAGTGATTACATACTTTTTGTGCCTTTTTTTTCTACATGAAAGCGAACAAGTTAAATATGGGTTCTTTGAAAGCTATCGCAAAGCAAAGCTGTATCCAGACGGTACATTCAAACAGCCCCATCCTCGGAAGCAACATTGGCCATTCCAGGGGAGTCTCCTCCGTTGGATGATGGGGGACAGATAAAACACGGGTTTAATATTGGGTAATATCTCACATTTTTAAATTTAAGTTTTCTCAGGAAGAGACGTTCGGCTCTTTCAACCTGGACTAAACAATGCTATGCTCTCCCTGATTAACATTCAAGTGATGTTGAGAGGGCTTTCCTTTTCGGTGGCGTTATTGCATCGTTTCCAGTCCCTCAACCCCACCCCCCACCCCCTTTGTCAAATTTTTTTTAACAAAATACCCATAAATTTTCATTTTTTAGCTTAAATATTACGCATTTTAACACAAAGTTATGTCTATAACCCAACCCCCCTCCCCCTTGAAGGAAGTATTTATAGGTCACTGGTGGGACTAGTTGTATAAAGAAACGATTTAATAATTGAGGGTGTCATTGCGTCAAGAAGAAAGACTCATTTTGACTCCATCCCCTCAAGGTAAATTTCGAAGAATCACCCATTTTTTTTTTTTCAGATTTTCCTGTTTGTTTTATATTTTCAAACAAAAATCCTGTGAATGTCTGTTTTTTTAATTTGAGATATGAAATCAATATTAAAAATTTGTGAAATACCCGTTTTGCCCCTTGTCCCCCTTTGTGAAAAGGCGATTTTCAAAAAATCATTAAATTTGTATTTAGATAATCCGGTTACTTATATTTTAAAACAAAACTCGTATTCTTATTTGTTGCTGTTTTCTTTGAGATCGTAAAATACTACAACTATTACAAAAATAAACTTTCACTTTCATCAAGATTCGTGGGAGGGGGGGGGGGGAATCACGCATAAAGCTAATTTTTGTAATATGTTACATACTGTTCAATTATTTTAGGTTATATATTACATTTAACAAAGAGAAAAAAATATGCACATAAGTTAAACATACCTTCGGTTCTTTGATTAGGCCCATTTTGGTAATTGTATTCATTAAATAAAATTAAACATTCATAGAATATAGAAACTTAAACACTATTCACAAAATTACATATTTACAAGTCACATTAACCAAGTTAAAATGAAAATTTGAATGCAACGTAACTCCCCCCAAAAAAGACAACAATAAATGGGCAAGCAGTTCACGTTTGAGAACGAATTTAGAAAACCAAACAAAGTAGACAATTCATTATAGGTTCAGGTTCAAGGGGTATAATTGGAGTTTTTTTTCCTTTTCATTGCTTTCTCAGTAATTTTCTGGGCTGGTGTAAACCAGGAAGTTGTAAAACGAAGCTGTATTGCCCCCTGCTCACAAGTCCTTCCCACAGATTTCAAGAATCCCCTCTCACACAATTCCTTTGAATTCTGTGAGAGCATAGAAATAATACATGCGTGTGGTGTGTGCCCCCATAGAATCCCGGGGGGCACGGGGCACACATAGATACCCTGGGAGGGTCGGGGGAGGGATTGGGTATTCTTTCAGTTCCAGTTCTATGCTTGGTGTCATGAGAAAGAGAATTTGCACACGAGATCAATCGCCGGAAATGATGACGCAGCAAAAGTAGCTTTCAAAACGCGCTACAAACTACTCAAAAAAGGAGCGACTACTGTAGTTTCGCTACTTGTAGCGCGCTACTCCCCAGCCCTGCCCCCTCCCTTCTCCAAATACCTAGACCAGTATTTCTCAAACAAGCAGTACTATCGCAGAGTGCTGTGCTGTAATATCAGTTGTATTGGGCCACAAAATATAGGAAATTCTTGCTCCACAAAATTTTACTAGGTTCCCCCTCCCCAAACATCAGCATGCACGTACACACCAAGACAGGAACAACTTTTGCTACTAATTTAAAGATAAGGTGCCTTTTGGAAATAACGCAATTTTCATACTGCTTTCAAGTTTTTGGTTACTGGTACCTTACTCCAGGTGATTAACTTGAAAATCAGACCTTGGCCATTCTCAGCTTTCCTTTCTATTCCAAGTTGGGACTGGCCGCATATTATATTTAAAAAAAAAGTACCTAGTACTGTCTAGTCTGTTATACAACAAATCAAGTGTTTTAATTTATCATTTGATTCATTCTTTCTTAAATGAAGTAATGAAGCTAAATGATGCATGTTTATTTCTTAACTTCAAAATCGTGCAAAAATGTTACTATTTTGGCTGACTACTAAAATTTAAAAAATGGCAAACTGGTGGCATTTTTATGTCAGTGAGGCTACTAATGATATTAATTTACTTGCCGCTGTAGCCTGGTTGGGATTATAATTCAAATAAAGATTGTTTCTAAAAACAATAAGTTTAAAAATAGGTTATTGAAAGATACTTGACAAAAAATAAATGGATTAACCTTAAAAAATATAATTTGGAAATTTACATTTTCCCAACATAATTACTTCATAATTTTATATATTGCACGTAAAATAAACATGATTTTTATTTTATTTTTTACATTTATATGTTCTATTTTATGACACATTGCATTATTAATTTTGAATTCTGATTAGCACCCTAGAAATTCTGTTTTTTTTTCATTGGGTGGGAGAGGGGAAGATGCTAAGTACAAGTTATCCAGCCTCAGAATGTTTTGTAAAATTTTTGCTGTAGGAAAGAACACTAAATAAATGAACTTAAGAAGGTAATTCATGCTTCGAAGCAGTGACTGATTGCTAAAATGTCATTTTACATACATTTTTGGTTCATATTAATGCAAATTTCTTAAATGACAGTTTCAGCTCTATTAAAATAGCAGTGGTTTATATTAGGTGGTTATAAATTTTGGATAAATATTTAAGACTAGCTGCATGGCTGTTTTTCACACTGTAGGAAACGAATATTTTACTAAAATATAATCGTAACTATGCGAAAACAAAAAGTCCAAGTAGTCCTTTTGTTGAAACTACCACGGGATATATTGTGCAATGTAGGATTATGATTTAGTTAGTTATAAGATGATAGTTGAAAAATAATGAATATAACACTTTTAATTTCACGAAAGGGTTACTAACATTGTATACTGTGCTTTAATCCATATTATCCAAATCAGAGGCGTAGCCAAGGGGGGGGGGTTAGGGGGTCATAACCCCTCCCCCCCCCATGAGAAATTTTTTGCCATACAAAATGTATATACTTCACTACATTATCACACATATGTATACATATATATGAGTTGCAGTAGTCGTAACCCCCCCCCCCCCCATGAAAAATTTCTGGCTACGCCCCTGATCCAAATAAATTTACTACTACCAGAGAAAAAATGAGAATACTATCTATTACTTATATTAATATTATCTATCTTTGTTTCTCCGTCTTTAATGCTCAATTTAAAGAAACATCAGATATTTTAAACCAATGATGGCCTTTCTACTTTTTGATGATTCTGTGGAATTTATGCATTGCCATTAAAACAGATATCCATATATTTTTAAGCATAATTCTTGTCTGATAGGTGTATTTAGCACAGCAAAATTTCTGGCTACGCCCCTGATCCAAATAAATTTACTACTACCAGAGAAAAAAATGAGAATACTATCTATTACTTATATTAATATTATCTATCTTTGTTTCTCCGTCTTTAATGCTCAATTTAAAGAAACATCAGATATTTTAAACCAATGATGGCCTTTCTACTTTTTGATGATTCTGTGGAATTTATGCATTGCCATTAAAACAGATATCCATATATTTTTAAGCATAATTCTTGTCTGATAGGTGTATTTAGCACAGCAAAATATTTCATATCGCAGTAGTGAAAAACATCCAAGCTGTACCAATTGGAGCATCTTTAGTACGTCGCTCTAGGGACTGCCAGGAAAAGGCGTTATAACGAAAAAGACGTACGAAAGAAATGATTAAAAAAAACTTACCCAGTAGATGACATCACCATAAAACTTTGATGTTTATTTTAATTTTATCGTTGTCACTTAAATTGTTGTTGAGCTAAAGATAAAATAAAAATACTATAAAACTTTTATGTGCTACGTATCACAAAATTTATTATTATTTACTAGCTTCGTGCCCGTTCTCCGCACGGTAGGGAACGAAACTTTTTCTTACATGTATAGTTCGAATTGATTCCAGTGATGTGGAATCTAAAATTTTTGGTTCTGTTTCTTCTACTGTGATCTCTTCTTCCCAAGACGGATAGCCACCTTTGATAAAGCAATGCTGAATGGTTTGCTTTGATACACTATTCCACACAAATGAAATAAAATTCATCGCTTGTAAGATGTTTACCTTTTTTATATTGCTGTCCGATATATTTTCCACAGCTAACTGCACTAACTTCTGATGATAATGGTGCTTGAAGCACCTGATTATTCCTAAATCAAAGGGCTGCAAATGACTTGTTTGTGCAGTTAGCTGGGAAGAAAACAACTTGTATATGTTTGAGAAATTTGGAATCGGGAGGATGAGAGGGGCACTGATCCATGAACAATAATATTTTGCGCTTTTCCTGTGCCATTTTTCTGTCCAATTTCATCAACCACTCGTTAAACAATTTTCCTGTCATCGAAGCCTTTTTATTGGAGTTGTACTGCACGGGAAAGGTTTTAATATTTTTGAAACACCGGGGATTTTGGTACTTTCCTATAACAAATGATTTTAACTTTTGTTTCTGATCCATCAGCATTCGTGCACAGTAAAACTGTTATACGCTCTTTGCTATTTTTCCCACGATGACATGGCTCAGCTTTTAGTGAGAGTCCTTGAAGGAAGCAAGTGATAAAAGAGTCCGGTTTCATCACAATTGAATACGTTTTTTAGTTCATATTCAGCAAGTTTGTCAAGAAGAGTTAAACCACTCTTCAACAGTTTCAAGTGGTACAGGTTTCGATTCACCACTTAGCATTTAGCAGGTTTTTTAAATTTATGGAGCCATCCTCCAGAAAATATGCACTCTTTCACTTCCATTTGCTTGGCAATTTCAAGTGCCTTATTAATGAGCATCGGCCCGCTCACAGGAATATTAGCAGCTCTGCATTGCTTGAAGAACTGCAAAACCAAGAATCAATTTCCGGAACTTTACCGGCACGTACACGCTGCCTCTTAGCAACAGTAGAACAGGCAGATGCGTTCTTTTCGATTTCTTGCCTTTTATAAATCAAAGTTTTTAAAGTTGATACATTAATGTTCAGCTTTTTTGCAATATCTACTTTAGACATGGAGACATTTTTATCCACTTCTGTTAAAATATTAATTTTTTCTTCCAAACTTAGAACTTTTCGTTTAAAAGACATGCTGGAGAAAGATAAGCACAACCTACCAGCGTCTCTGTAAAAGTCAGACTGAAAGAAACAAATTTTATTTGCTTTCACAGGCCTCCTCTCCAGGGGGGGGGGTTGTGAGATTCCAGACTAAAGGTTACCATCTCTGACGATAAACATTAATTGCCAACTGGGGGAGAATTCTATGGTCATCGGAGATCGTCCTTCCTCCTAACGAACAGGTTTCTGATTGTTCCCGGGTCGTGATGATCAGCCTAAAAAGGATTACCGAAAACTATTGGAACTCGGAGTGAGTTTTCTTGCTAGCACTCCAAAACATGGTGTATCGTTTCGCATTCCTGGAGAACAGAGTTATGCCCGCTGGATGGCCAGGACCATTTACTGCTTCAAAATTTTTTTTTTTCCAAACCAATTCCATCTCACTAAAACAGAGTGCAGTTCTACGGAGAGTTTGTTGTCTCCTAATTCGAATACACCTTCAAACTTGGTTCCGTTCTCCGCCGGCAATTACAGCTCCTTACCATGATTACAACATCATGCAAAAACTGGTTACATACAGAGAAATTAATGCAGATCTCAGTAGTGTTGTGATAAGAAAATTTTCCAATCACTTGTGGTACTTGTTACCCGAAACAGTAGCATTAGCATTCTGATTCTTTAATGAAGCTGTCCCTGCTGAATTAAAGACAGAAATGGCCAATAGTGTGGAACCGTATTAGGAATTTCACACTTCGGGTGCAATGCTATCGCAGGTGAAAAGAGAAGAGAAGTCATGGCAATAGTCGCTATCAATGAGTGAAAAAAAATTCAGAATGTTTTGAGAAACGACATACTAAAGAAAATCCTAGATGTATAAAAGAAATATTTTAAGATTATAAAGTATAGGAATGACTCCGGACTTTATAAAATCGGCATATAATCGATAAAGACATACTAAAGAGAGACGTATTAAAGATGCTCCACTGTATTTGGAATCGCTCAAATTGCAAATAGGACGTTAAATTGTGTTGCACAGTTTACGAATTTTAGACCACTTTTAATCTGACATCACATTCTGACCAGGGTAGTCGTGGGTGAATTTAGTCATTTCGCGCAGTAGTTTTCAAACGGAGTAATATTGAAACATACAACGTTGGAAAAATCTCGCTTGCAACAGAACTTTATTAAAAGGTAATTTGAGAGATATTGGGGTTATTCCTAGCTAATTGGTATTTCAACTATTTTCCGGATTATTTTGCTAATGATTAAACTTTAGTGCAAGAGCTTTGCTTGTTAAGTTGCTAAAATTTAACAAAAAAAAGTATAGTTTATATACCGCCAAAGTTGTCCAAACTTGGTGACATTTTGCACGATTTTTGGGAATACATACATATGACTGTCGTCAAACCAATGGCGAATACTATGAATTATGTTAATTAGTATTTTGCATCTTGTGCCGACATTTGTATTTACCGCGATTTTAAAAAATGCAAGTTTCCTTTCGTTATTATGGTTGCTGAAAAATCACAGAGCTCAAAAATCGCTAAGGGTAACACGGACATTAAACAAAATTCTTTGAATTTTTATAATAGTAAATTTTTGCGTCAAAACCTTTTAATGTAATTAGATTTCTAACTCATTTTTTAACTCATGACGTCAAAATGACATCATGAGTTTAAAAATGAGGTTATCGCATTCTCAGTTGCGATATCTAACATGAATTAGTGAAAGAAGAAAAAGAAAAAAACATTTTATTTTCTACAGCATCTGATAATCTGAATGGAAGTTTATTATTTCACTCGTGGTGTAATTTTTTGTCAAAACTTGTTAACCTCATTAGGATTTTTAATGCATTTTTACACTCATGACATCAAAATGATGTCAGTCTCACTTGAATTATTGAAAGTAATAAATAAATAAATCTAACTTTGTTAACTATGCTCACAAATGTGCTGAAATCTGACATTTGAGTAGCTTTCTACACTGAAAATTGTGAAAAATCATAAAAAATTAGGGAGCGGGTGGATTTCCAGTAATTTAAAGCAGCCTACAGACTATTCTATGTCGTTTTACATGTATGTACAAAATTTCCAGCCGATCGGTCAAACGGTGTGGGAGGAGTTCCCGGACGAATAAACAAACTTTCAAATTTATATAATAGATTATGCAGGCATCCATGTGTATCTTAAAAAATTAAAGTAATAATTTGGAAGTGCAAAATTATGATTTTAAATTTCATCGCAAAAACTTAAAGGTATGTATCAATTTTTAATAACTTAATATTTCATATTTTTAGTTATTTTTCGACTTAACAGCATAAAATAATTATAAATACTATAATTATGTTTATAATACTATGATTAATTATAGTTTTTAATAATTAAGAAAAATTTATATAGGAATTTATTGTTTGCTGTACCATAAATTAAAGAAAAAGTAGGTTTTTGACAGTTTTTACCTCTGTCATGTCCAAAACGAGTTTTTGATAACAAAAGCCCAACCATGCTCTGGTGGCAGAACTAAGCCTTGTAGTTTTCTGCTTGGTATTTGCTTATAAATTAAGAAACAACACTAATGAATGGTATTGGTAGTGCTGCCATCTATCAGCTCACAAATGAGGTCTGCTACTGCTGCAATTAAACTAATCTGGATTTGGGGTTGGTACAAAATGCTGTAAAAAAGTATTAGTGTCCAAGGCCCCATAATCCATGAAAGCAAGAAAGACAAGGCCATAATACTATTCTTACTGCTTGACATTTGGGGATGCCTTGCTAATACAACTTTGTACAATAAAAGTACTTCCTTCAGTGCACTTACTGTTATGAATAAAGATACTTTATTAATTGTTAATCAATAAAATTTGGCCCCCATTCAGGCCCATGTATTTAACTTGCATGTGAACAACAGTTTGCAGTGGTCTGTCAGCATTTAAACGCATAATGGTTGCAAACTTCCGGTTACTACACTGGCCTCCAAAGTTTAAGAAACAACTGGTTTTTTGCACCTAATTTGCAAATGAATGAATGTAGAAACACCAAACGAACTGGCCAACAAAACTGGGAGACTAACGAGTGCTGTCCAGAGAAATTCAGAAGAACCGCACCCAACCGATGGCCTTCATCCGCGAGGAGTTTCAATAGGCATTCGGGAGTATTGTTTCAATGAATACCATCCGTAAGGAAGCACATCTGCTTGGTTTTCATGGTCGTGCTGCTGCCCATAAGCCTTTGATCACAAAGTCCAACCGCATTGCTCGGTTAATGTGGTGCAAAGCATATCGAAATTGGACCGTAGATCAGTGGAAACGGGTTCTTTGGAGCGACAAATCAAGGTTCACCCTTTACCGTTCGGATGGCAGGGTCTGGGTCTGGCGTCTGCCTGGAGAACGTCTCCTGCCAGAATGCATTGTGCCAACAATCAAGTTCGGCGAAGGTGGAATTGTGGTCTGGGGGTATTTCTCCTGGTATGGCCTGGGACCCTGGGTCCCCATTCATGATAAGCTCAACACCGATGCCTACTGCACTATTTTGGATGACAATGTGCTTCCTACGTTATGGCAGTTTTAGGGGTTGGACGCCTGTTACTTTCAGGACAATGCTTAGGACTTACTTACGACAATGCCAATTGTCATGTTTTGAGGTTAACCAAGGTGCCAATGGAGTTCATCGAATGGACTGGCCTGCCCAGACCTGAACCCTATCGAGAACCTCTGGGACGAGTTGTATCGCCGAATTAAGGTGTGCACTACCCGTCCAAAATCGGTGAAGGAACTTCTATGTCTACTCCAAGCCGAGTGGAAGACAATACCACTAGCTGTAATACAAAGACTTGTGGAAAGTATGCCCCGGAGGGCTCACATTGTAATTGCCTATCGTGGAGGCTCTACCAACTATTAATTTTGAAAATAGTTTTTCTTTTCTATCACAGGTATCTTGTACAAATACTTATTGATAGACAGTGTAATATGTGGTATTATATTAATACTACTTTAATATTATTATGCTGGGTATTATATTAATATTTATTTATTAATTGTTATTTATTGAACAGTTATTAATGTAACAAATCCAGAATATTTTGTTCTAAAGTTGTTATTCATTTCTTATGCCCCCCCCCAAAAAAAAAAAAAAACTGTGTGCAGCACACAAAAATGGGCGTTTTTCTCTCATAAAAAATGCTCTGGTCGAAAATTCTTTGCGGGTACAACTTGCCACAAAATTTCTTTCATATCTGGAATGTTAGAGGATTGAACTTCATAGAATATACGAGAAATCTGTGACAGGTTGTTGCGCAAGGTCACAAAAAGATGTTTTCAACGTATATTGGCATTTTAAGGCTTAACACCATAGGCAGCTGGTCCGGGGGGGCAAGGGGGCGAGTGCCCTCTCACTTCCAAAAGTAAAGGGGCCTCAACCTCCCCCCCCCATCCCAATTCTCAAAGTTCAAAAGTAACAATGCATGTAAAAATGATGGCAAGATACCCAATACGCAAACCGAGCAAGAGAAGAGGAGGGAAAGCGAACTTTCCCAGTGCAAAGTCTTATATATAGTGAAACCCCGGTTTAACATTACCCGTATTTACCGCTTTCCCGCCTATAACGTCAATTTTTATTGGTTCCAAATGTCTTCCTATACTTGTAATGTTAAAAAATCCCGCCAATAGCGTTAGATTTATCGCATTTAACGTTTTTTAGGCGAGAGAAATTCGATGCGTTTTTTCTAAAACAAGTCCTCCAAAAAAATTGGTTCGACGAATTTGCATGGTGAGAGTACTATGGAGAAGTGAACAGAGCATTTTGCTTCTCATGTCGGCTATTTAAAAATGAAGTTCTAGGTTGTTCAGAAAAAAACATTCACCAAAATAGGATTTCAAAACTGGAAGAAACAGGTTGAGAAATTTAAAGGCCATGAAAGTAGTGAAGCACACAAATCTTCAACTGAAAGACTCAAAGCATATCAATCTTCAATAAAAAAAGGGAGTGTTGTAGTTCAATTAATTTCTCAAATAACGTCCGAAATTGAAGAAAACAGAAAATACCTTGAGTCTATTTACGAAACTTTGTTATTCTGTGCTTGACATGGCAGAACACAACGAAAAGGAGCACTCAAACAACAGAGGAACTTTTTTGGAGCTCTTAAATCTCCGCTCAAAAGACAGCGGTTTGACAAAAAAATTCTTTATAGAAAAATCAAAGTATTTTTCTTACAGCACTAAGGAAATCCAAAATGAAATTTTAGAGCTCATGAGCAAACAAGTCTGCGAAGCGATAGCTAGTGAAACAATTCACTCAGATTGTTATTCAATACTTGTGAACGGAACGGCCGACATAGCGCACAATGAACAAGTTGCAATCGTAATTCGCTATGTCAGACCAGAAAATTTCAGCGTGCATGAAAGATTTTTGGGGTTTTTCAAAACAGGCATTACTAAAGGAGAAACTAGCCATTTTGATAAATGTTTTGGAAAATTCCAACTTCCTCTTTCAAAAATCTGTGCTCAATGCTATGATGGCACAGCAAATATGAGGGGAAGCTACAAAGGAATAGCAGCGAGAATTCTTCAAGAAAATCCTCTAGCTTTCTATGTGCATTGTTATGCCCATATCTTGAATCTGTGCATTGTTGACGCGTGTAGCAAGCAAACACAAATTAGAAATTCTATGGGCATCTTAAAAGAACTGTACAACTTTTTTACTGCTTCGGTGAAAAGAACTTCTTTATTTAAAGAAAATTTGAAAAATGGAGACTTTTTTGGTGGCAACAAGTCACACAAGTTGGAGATGTCGTATAGAAGCTTGCAACACCGTCTTGCAGAATTTTGATGAAATAATAAATACGCTTCAAGAAATCTCAGAAACTGATCCTAAAAATGGATCCCAAGCTGAAGCTTTTCTAAATAATATCGAAAGTTTCCAATTCATTTTCTACTTTCTTCTGACCCAAAGAGTTTTGAAAGCTACAAATACACTTTCAAAAGCTGTGCTATCAAAATCTCTAATTTTTTCAATAGTTAAAGAGTTGGTTAATGCAGCAAAGGAATGCTTTGAAGAATTCAGAAATCAAGATTTTTTTCGAAAAGTTGTGGAAATATGTTAACGATATTTGTGAAGGAAAATCGTTCCCTGCTCCAAAAGTTCCACGCTTTAGAAAAATGTCTTCGAAAATTGGAGGCGGTTTCTTCAGCATGTCACAAGATGTTAAATCGCTCTATCGAATGGAAATTGCTTTTCCAGCTATAGATGCTGCTTTCAATACAATAAGCGAAAGGTTCAAAGAAAATGAGTTGGATATTTTTCAATCTCTAAAAGATGTAATATGTTCTGATCCATCAAAGATTATAAATATTGAATCAATTCAAAAAGTCTCTGAAACTCTGATCTTGATATGGAAAAATTAAAGGGAGAAATGCAAATTTTTCAGAAAATATACAAAAAGTACACTGACTCTTTGGCAGAAATATCCACGGAGATAACAGAACTGAAGAAAAGATGCAATTTTCTTATTGAAAAGGAACTCTGTGATATATTTGCATATTTGACAAAACTAATCCAAATTCTCCTTGTGATACCTGTTTCAACCATTCCAGACTAAAGGTTACCATCTCTGACGATAAACATTAATTGCCAACTGGGGGAGAATTCTATGGTCATCGGAGATCGTCCTTCCTCCTAACGAACAGGTTTCTGATTGTTCCCGGGTCGTGATGATCAGCCTAAAAAGGATTACCGAAAACTATTGGAACTCGGAGTGAGTTTTCTTGCTAGCACTCCAAAACATGGTGTATCGTTTCGCATTCCTGGAGAACAGAGTTATGCCCGCTGGATGGCCAGGACCATTTACTGCTTCAAAATTTTTTTTTTCCAAACCAATTCCATCTCACTAAAACGGAGTGCAGTTCTACGGAGAGTTTGTTGTCTCCTAATTCGAATACACCTTCAAACTTGGTTCCGTTCTCCGCCGGCAATTACAGCTCCTTACCATGATTACAACATCATGCAAAAACTGGTTACATACAGAGAAATTAATGCAGATCTCAGTAGTGTTGTGATAAGAAAATTTTCCAATCACTTGTGGTACTTGTTACCCGAAACAGTAGCGTTAGCATTCTGATTCTTTAATGAAGCTGTCCCTGCTGAATTAAAGACAGAAATGGCCAATAGTGTGGAACCGTATTAGGAATTTCACACTTCGGGTGCAATGCTATCGCAGGTGAAAAGAGAGAAGTCATGGCAATAGTCGCTATCAATGAGTGAAAAAAAATTCAGAATGTTTTGAGAAACGACATACTAAAGAAAATCCTAGATGTATAAAAGAAATATTTTAAGATTATAAAGTATAGGAATGACTCCGGACTTTATAAAATCGGCATATAATCGATAAAGACATACTAAAGAGAGACGTATTAAAGATGCTCCACTGTATTTGGAATCGCTCAAATTGCAAATAGGACGTTAAATTGTGTTGCACAGTTTACGAATTTCAGACCACTTTTAATCTGACATCACATTCTGACCAGGGTAGTCGTGGGTGAATTTAGTCATTTCGCGCAGTAGTTTTCAAACGGAGTAATATTGAAACATACAACGTTGGAAAAATCTCGCTTGCAACAGAACTTTATTAAAAGGTAATTTGAGAGATATTGGGGTTATTCCTAGCTAATTGGTATTTCAACTATTTTCCGGATTATTTTGCTAATGATTAAACTTTAGTGCAAGAGCTTTGCTTGTTAAGTTGCTAAAATTTAACAAAAAAAAGTATAGTTTATATACCGCCAAAGTTGTCCAAACTTGGTGACATTTTGCACGATTTTTGGGAATACATACATATGACTGTCGTCAAACCAATGGCGAATACTATGAATTATGTTAATTAGTATTTTGCATCTTGTGCCGACATTTGTATTTACCGCGATTTTAAAAAATGCAAGTTTCCTTTCGTTATTATGGTTGCTGAAAAATCACAGAGCTCAAAAATCGCTAAGGGTAACACGGACATTAAACAAAATTCTTTGAATTTTTATAATAGTAAATTTTTGCGTCAAAACCTTTTAATGTAATTAGATTTCTAACTCATTTTTTAACTCATGACGTCAAAATGACATCATGAGTTTAAAAATGAGGTTATCGCATTCTCAGTTGCGATATCTAACATGAATTAGTGAAAGAAGAAAAAGAAAAAAACATTTTATTTTCTACAGCATCTGATAATCTGAATGGAAGTTTATTATTTCACTCGTGGTGTAATTTTTTGTCAAAACTTGTTAACCTCATTAGGATTTTTAATGCATTTTTACACTCATGACATCAAAATGATGTCAGTCTCACTTGAATTATTGAAAGTAATAAATAAATAAATCTAACTTTGTTAACTATGCTCACAAATGTGCTGAAATCTGACATTTGAGTAGCTTTCTACACTGAAAATTGTGAAAAATCATAAAAAATTAGGGAGCGGGTGGATTTCCAGTAATTTAAAGCAGCCTACAGACTATTCTATGTCGTTTTACATGTATGTACAAAATTTCCAGCCGATCGGTCAAACGGTGTGGGAGGAGTTCCCGGACGAATAAACAAACTTTCAAATTTATATAATAGATTATGCAGGCATCCATGTGTATCTTAAAAAATTAAAGTAATAATTTGGAAGTGCAAAATTATGATTTTAAATTTCATCGCAAAAACTTAAAGGTATGTATCAATTTTTAATAACTTAATATTTCATATTTTTAGTTATTTTTCGACTTAACAGCATAAAATAATTATAAATACTATAATTATGTTTATAATACTATGATTAATTATAGTTTTTAATAATTAAGAAAAATTTATATAGGAATTTATTGTTTGCTGTACCATAAATTAAAGAAAAAGTAGGTTTTTGACAGTTTTTACCTCTGTCATGTCCAAAACGAGTTTTTGATAACAAAAGCCCAACCATGCTCTGGTGGCAGAACTAAGCCTTGTAGTTTTCTGCTTGGTATTTGCTTATAAATTAAGAAACAACACTAATGAATGGTATTGGTAGTGCTGCCATCTATCAGCTCACAAATGAGGTCTGCTACTGCTGCAATTAAACTAATCTGGATTTGGGGTTGGTACAAAATGCTGTAAAAAAGTATTAGTGTCCAAGGCCCCATAATCCATGAAAGCAAGAAAGACAAGGCCATAATACTATTCTTACTGCTTGACATTTGGGGATGCCTTGCTAATACAACTTTGTACAATAAAAGTACTTCCTTCAGTGCACTTACTGTTATGAATAAAGATACTTTATTAATTGTTAATCAATAAAATTTGGCCCCCATTCAGGCCCATGTATTTAACTTGCATGTGAACAACAGTTTGCAGTGGTCTGTCAGCATTTAAACGCATAATGGTTGCAAACTTCCGGTTACTACACTGGCCTCCAAAGTTTAAGGAACAACTGGTTTTTTGCACCTAATTTGCAAATGAATGAATGTAGAAACACCAAACGAACTGGCCAACAAAACTGGGAGACTAACGAGTGCTGTCCAGAGAAATTCAGAAGAACCGCACCCAACCGATGGCCTTCATCCGCGAGGAGTTTCAATAGGCATTCGGGAGTACTGTTTCAATGAATACCATCCGTAAGGAAGCACATCTGCTTGGTTTTCATGGTCGTGCTGCTGCCCATAAGCCTTTGATCACAAAGTCCAACCGCATTGCTCGGTTAATGTGGTGCAAAGCATATCGAAATTGGACCGTAGATCAGTGGAAACGGGTTCTTTGGAGCGACAAATCAAGGTTCACCCTTTACCGTTCGGATGGCAGGGTCTGGGTCTGGCGTCTGCCTGGAGAACGTCTCCTGCCAGAATGCATTGTGCCAACAATCAAGTTCGGCGAAGGTGGAATTGTGGTCTGGGGGTATTTCTCCTGGTATGGCCTGGGACCCTGGGTCCCCATTCATGCTAAGCTCAACACCGATGCCTACTGCACTATTTTGGATGACAATGTGCTTCCTACGTTATGGCAGTTTTAGGGGTTGGACGCCTGTTACTTTCAGGACAATGCTTAGGACTTACTTACGACAATGCCAATTGTCATGTTTTGAGGTTAACCAAGGTGCCAATGGAGTTCATCGAATGGACTGGCCTGCCCAGACCTGAACCCTATCGAGAACCTCTGGGACGAGTTGTATCGCCGAATTAAGGTGTGCACTACCCGTCCAAAATCGGTGAAGGAACTTCTATGTCTACTCCAAGCCGAGTGGAAGACAATACCACTAGCTGTAATACAAAGACTTGTGGAAAGTATGCCCCGGAGGGCTCACATTGCAATTGCCTATCGTGGAGGCTCTACCAACTATTAATTTTGAAAATAGTTTTTCTTTTCTATCACAGGTATCTTGTACAAATACTTATTGATAGACAGTGTAATATGTGGTATTATATTAATACTACTTTAATATTATTATGCTGGGTATTATATTAATATTTATTTATTAATTGTTATTTATTGAACAGTTATTAATGTAACAAATCCAGAATATTTTGTTCTAAAGTTGTTATTCATTTCTTATGCCCCCCCCCAAAAAAAAAAACTGTGTGCAGCACACAAAAATGGGCGTTTTTCTCTCATAAAAAATGCTCTGGTCGAAAATTCTTTGCGGGTACAACTTGCCACAAAATTTCTTTCATATCTGGAATGTTAGAGGATTGAACTTCATAGAATATATGAGAAATCTGTGACAGCTTGTTGCCGCAAGGTCACAAAAAGATGTTTTCAACGTATATTGGCATTTTAAGGCTTAACACCATAGGCAGCTGGTCCGGGGGGGCAAGGGGGCGACTGCCCTCTCACTTCCAAAAGAAAAGGGGCCTCAACCTCCCCCCCCCCATCCCAATTCTCAAAGTTCAAAAGTAACAATGCATGTAAAAATGATGGCAAGATACCCAATACGCAAACCGAGCAAGAGAAGAGGAGGGAAAGCGAACTTTCCCAGTGCAAAGTCTTATATATAGTGAAACCCCGGTTTAACATTACCCGTATTTACCGCTTTCCCGCCTATAACGTCAATTTTTATTGGTTCCAAATGTCTTCCTATACTTGTAATGTTAAAAAATCCCGCCAATAGCGTTAGATTTATCGCATTTAACGTTTTTTAGGCGAGAGAAATTCGATGCGTTTTTTCTAAAACAAGTCCTCCAAAAAAATTGGTTCGACGAATTTGCATGGTTAGAGTACTATGGAGAAGTGAACAGAGCATTTTGCTTCTCATGTCGGCTATTTAAAAATGAAGTTCTAGGTTGTTCAGAAAAAAACATTCACCAAAATAGGATTTCAAAACTGGAAGAAACAGGTTGAGAAATTTAAAGGCCATGAAAGTAGTGAAGCACACAAATCTTCAACTGAAAGACTCAAAGCATATCAATCTTCAATAAAAAAAGGGAGTGTTGTAGTTCAATTAATTTCTCAAATAACGTCCGAAATTGAAGAAAACAGAAAATACCTTGAGTCTATTTACGAAACTTTGTTATTCTGTGCTTGACATGGCAGAACACAACGAAAAGGAGCACTCAAACAACAGAGGAACTTTTTTGGAGCTCTTAAATCTCCGCTCAAAAGACAGCGGTTTGACAAAAAAATTCTTTATAGAAAAATCAAAGTATTTTTCTTACAGCACTAAGGAAATCCAAAATGAAATTTTAGAGCTCATGAGCAAACAAGTCTGCGAAGCGATAGCTAGTGAAACAATTCACTCAGATTGTTATTCAATACTTGTGAACGGAACGGCCGACATAGCGCACAATGAACAAGTTGCAATCGTAATTCGCTATGTCAGACCAGAAAATTTCAGCGTGCATGAAAGATTTTTGGGGTTTTTCAAAACAGGCATTACTAAAGGAGAAACTAGCCATTTTGATAAATGTTTTGGAAAATTCCAACTTCCTCTTTCAAAAATCTGTGCTCAATGCTATGATGGCACAGCAAATATGAGGGGAAGCTACAAAGGAATAGCAGCGAGAATTCTTCAAGAAAATCCTCTAGCTTTCTATGTGCATTGTTATGCCCATATCTTGAATCTGTGCATTGTTGACGCGTGTAGCAAGCAAACACAAATTAGAAATTCTATGGGCATCTTAAAAGAACTGTACAACTTTTTTACTGCTTCGGTGAAAAGAACTTCTTTATTTAAAGAAAATTTGAAAAATGGAGACTTTTTTGGTGGCAACAAGTCACACAAGTTGGAGATGTCGTATAGAAGCTTGCAACACCGTCTTGCAGAATTTTGATGAAATAATAAATACGCTTCAAGAAATCTCAGAAACTGATCCTAAAAATGGATCCCAAGCTGAAGCTTTTCTAAATAATATCGAAAGTTTCCAATTCATTTTCTACTTTCTTCTGACCCAAAGAGTTTTGAAAGCTACAAATACACTTTCAAAAGCTGTGCTATCAAAATCTCTAATTTTTTCAATAGTTAAAGAGTTGGTTAATGCAGCAAAGGAATGCTTTGAAGAATTCAGAAATCAAGATTTTTTTCGAAAAGTTGTGGAAATATGTTAACGATATTTGTGAAGGAAAATCGTTCCCTGCTCCAAAAGTTCCACGCTTTAGAAAAATGTCTTCGAAAATTGGAGGCGGTTTCTTCAGCATGTCACAAGATGTTAAATCGCTCTATCGAATGGAAATTGCTTTTCCAGCTATAGATGCTGCTTTCAATACAATAAGCGAAAGGTTCAAAGAAAATGAGTTGGATATTTTTCAATCTCTAAAAGATGTAATATGTTCTGATCCATCAAAGATTATAAATATTGAATCAATTCAAAAAGTCTCTGAAACTCTGATCTTGATATGGAAAAATTAAAGGGAGAAATGCAAATTTTTCAGAAAATATACAAAAAGTACACTGACTCTTTGGCAGAAATATCCACGGAGATAACAGAACTGAAGAAAAGATGCAATTTTCTTATTGAAAAGGAACTCTGTGATATATTTGCATATTTGACAAAACTAATCCAAATTCTCCTTGTGATACCTGTTTCAACCATTCCAGACTAAAGGTTACCATCTCTGACGATAAACATTAATTGCCAACTGGGGGAGAATTCTATGGTCATCGGAGATCGTCCTTCCTCCTAACGAACAGGTTTCTGATTGTTCCCGGGTCGTGATGATCAGCCTAAAAAGGATTACCGAAAACTATTGGAACTCGGAGTGAGTTTTCTTGCTAGCACTCCAAAACATGGTGTATCGTTTCGCATTCCTGGAGAACAGAGTTATGCCCGCTGGATGGCCAGGACCATTTACTGCTTCAAAATTTTTTTTTTCCAAACCAATTCCATCTCACTAAAACGGAGTGCAGTTCTACGGAGAGTTTGTTGTCTCCTAATTCGAATACACCTTCAAACTTGGTTCCGTTCTCCGCCGGCAATTACAGCTCCTTACCATGATTACAACATCATGCAAAAACTGGTTACATACAGAGAAATTAATGCAGATCTCAGTAGTGTTGTGATAAGAAAATTTTCCAATCACTTGTGGTACTTGTTACCCGAAACAGTAGCGTTAGCATTCTGATTCTTTAATGAAGCTGTCCCTGCTGAATTAAAGACAGAAATGGCCAATAGTGTGGAACCGTATTAGGAATTTCACACTTCGGGTGCAATGCTATCGCAGGTGAAAAGAGAAGTCATGGCAATAGTCGCTATCAATGAGTGAAAAAAAATTCAGAATGTTTTGAGAAACGACATACTAAAGAAAATCCTAGATGTATAAAAGAAATATTTTAAGATTATAAAGTATAGGAATGACTCCGGACTTTATAAAATCGGCATATAATCGATAAAGACATACTAAAGAGAGACGTATTAAAGATGCTCCACTGTATTTGGAATCGCTCAAATTGCAAATAGGACGTTAAATTGTGTTGCACAGTTTACGAATTTCAGACCACTTTTAATCTGACATCACATTCTGACCAGGGTAGTCGTGGGTGAATTTAGTCATTTCGCGCAGTAGTTTTCAAACGGAGTAATATTGAAACATACAACGTTGGAAAAATCTCGCTTGCAACAGAACTTTATTAAAAGGTAATTTGAGAGATATTGGGGTTATTCCTAGCTAATTGGTATTTCAACTATTTTCCGGATTATTTTGCTAATGATTAAACTTTAGTGCAAGAGCTTTGCTTGTTAAGTTGCTAAAATTTAACAAAAAAAAGTATAGTTTATATACCGCCAAAGTTGTCCAAACTTGGTGACATTTTGCACGATTTTTGGGAATACATACATATGACTGTCGTCAAACCAATGGCGAATACTATGAATTATGTTAATTAGTATTTTGCATCTTGTGCCGACATTTGTATTTACCGCGATTTTAAAAAATGCAAGTTTCCTTTCGTTATTATGGTTGCTGAAAAATCACAGAGCTCAAAAATCGCTAAGGGTAACACGGACATTAAACAAAATTCTTTGAATTTTTATAATAGTAAATTTTTGCGTCAAAACCTTTTAATGTAATTAGATTTCTAACTCATTTTTTAACTCATGACGTCAAAATGACATCATGAGTTTAAAAATGAGGTTATCGCATTCTCAGTTGCGATATCTAACATGAATTAGTGAAAGAAGAAAAAGAAAAAAACATTTTATTTTCTACAGCATCTGATAATCTGAATGGAAGTTTATTATTTCACTCGTGGTGTAATTTTTTGTCAAAACTTGTTAACCTCATTAGGATTTTTAATGCATTTTTACACTCATGACATCAAAATGATGTCAGTCTCACTTGAATTATTGAAAGTAATAAATAAATAAATCTAACTTTGTTAACTATGCTCACAAATGTGCTGAAATCTGACATTTGAGTAGCTTTCTACACTGAAAATTGTGAAAAATCATAAAAAATTAGGGAGCGGGTGGATTTCCAGTAATTTAAAGCAGCCTACAGACTATTCTATGTCGTTTTACATGTATGTACAAAATTTCCAGCCGATCGGTCAAACGGTGTGGGAGGAGTTCCCGGACGAATAAACAAACTTTCAAATTTATATAATAGATTATGCAGGCATCCATGTGTATCTTAAAAAATTAAAGTAATAATTTGGAAGTGCAAAATTATGATTTTAAATTTCATCGCAAAAACTTAAAGGTATGTATCAATTTTTAATAACTTAATATTTCATATTTTTAGTTATTTTTCGACTTAACAGCATAAAATAATTATAAATACTATAATTATGTTTATAATACTATGATTAATTATAGTTTTTAATAATTAAGAAAAATTTATATAGGAATTTATTGTTTGCTGTACCATAAATTAAAGAAAAAGTAGGTTTTTGACAGTTTTTACCTCTGTCATGTCCAAAACGAGTTTTTGATAACAAAAGCCCAACCATGCTCTGGTGGCAGAACTAAGCCTTGTAGTTTTCTGCTTGGTATTTGCTTATAAATTAAGA
Organism: Cheiracanthium punctorium; assembly: GCA_038373885.1. NCBI lineage: Eukaryota > Metazoa > Arthropoda > Arachnida > Araneae > Cheiracanthiidae > Cheiracanthium > Cheiracanthium punctorium. The sequence continues at coordinate 126,803 of JAWZYV010014798.1, read as the reverse complement.
AACAACACTAATGAATGGTATTGGTAGTGCTGCCATCTATCAGCTCACAAATGAGGTCTGCTACTGCTGCAATTAAACTAATCTGGATTTGGGGTTGGTATAAAATGCTGTAAAAAAGTATTAGTGCCCAAGGCCCCATAATCCATGAAAGCAAGAAAGACAAGGCCATAATACTATTCTTACTGCTTGACATTTGGGGATGCCTTGCTAATACAACTTTGTACAATAAAAGTACTTCCTTCAGTGCACTTACTGTTATGAATAAAGATACTTTATTAATTGTTAATCAATAAAATTTGGCCCCCATTCAGGCCCATGTATTTAACTTGCATGTGAACAACAGTTTGCAGTGGTCTGTCAGCATTTAAACGCATAATGGTTGCAAACTTCCGGTTACTACACTGGCCTCCAAAGTTTAAGGAACAACTGGTTTTTTGCACCTAATTTGCAAATGAATGAATGTAGAAACACCAAACGAACTGGCCAACAAAACTGGGAGACTAACGAGTGCTGTCCAGAGAAATTCAGAAGAACCGCACCCAACCGATGGCCTTCATCCGCGAGGAGTTTCAATAGGCATTCGGGAGTACTGTTTCAATGAATACCATCCGTAAGGAAGCACATCTGCTTGGTTTTCATGGTCGTGCTGCTGCCCATAAGCCTTTGATCACAAAGTCCAACCGCATTGCTCGGTTAATGTGGTGCAAAGCATATCGAAATTGGACCGTAGATCAGTGGAAACGGGTTCTTTGGAGCGACAAATCAAGGTTCACCCTTTACCGTTCGGATGGCAGGGTCTGGGTCTGGCGTCTGCCTGGAGAACGTCTCCTGCCAGAATGCATTGTGCCAACAATCAAGTTCGGCGAAGGTGGAATTGTGGTCTGGGGGTATTTCTCCTGGTATGGCCTGGGACCCTGGGTCCCCATTCATGCTAAGCTCAACACCGATGCCTACTGCACTATTTTGGATGACAATGTGCTTCCTACGTTATGGCAGTTTTAGGGGTTGGACGCCTGTTACTTTCAGGACAATGCTTAGGACTTACTTACGACAATGCCAATTGTCATGTTTTGAGGTTAACCAAGGTGCCAATGGAGTTCATCGAATGGACTGGCCTGCCCAGACCTGAACCCTATCGAGAACCTCTGGGACGAGTTGTATCGCCGAATTAAGGTGTGCACTACCCGTCCAAAATCGGTGAAGGAACTTCTATGTCTACTCCAAGCCGAGTGGAAGACAATACCACTAGCTGTAATACAAAGACTTGTGGAAAGTATGCCCCGGAGGGCTCACATTGCAATTGCCTATCGTGGAGGCTCTACCAACTATTAATTTTGAAAATAGTTTTTCTTTTCTATCACAGGTATCTTGTACAAATACTTATTGATAGACAGTGTAATATGTGGTATTATATTAATACTACTTTAATATTATTATGCTGGGTATTATATTAATATTTATTTATTAATTGTTATTTATTGAACAGTTATTAATGTAACAAATCCAGAATATTTTGTTCTAAAGTTGTTATTCATTTCTTATGCCCCCCCCCAAAAAAAAAACTGTGTGCAGCACACAAAAATGGGCGTTTTTCTCTCATAAAAAATGCTCTGGTCGAAAATTCTTTGCGGGTACAACTTGCCACAAAATTTCTTTCATATCTGGAATGTTAGAGGATTGAACTTCATAGAATATATGAGAAATCTGTGACAGCTTGTTGCCGCAAGGTCACAAAAAGATGTTTTCAACGTATATTGGCATTTTAAGGCTTAACACCATAGGCAGCTGGTCCGGGGGGGCAAGGGGGCGACTGCCCTCTCACTTCCAAAAGTAAAGGGGCCTCAACCTCCCCCCCCCCCATCCCAATTCTCAAAGTTCAAAAGTAACAATGCATGTAAAAATGATGGCAAGATACCCAATACGCAAACCGAGCAAGAGAAGAGGAGGGAAAGCGAACTTTCCCAGTGCAAAGTCTTATATATAGTGAAACCCCGGTTTAACATTACCCGTATTTACCGCTTTCCCGCCTATAACGTCAATTTTTATTGGTTCCAAATGTCTTCCTATACTTGTAATGTTAAAAAATCCCGCCAATAGCGTTAGATTTATCGCATTTAACGTTTTTTAGGCGAGAGAAATTCGATGCGTTTTTTCTAAAACAAGTCCTCCAAAAAAATTGGTTCGACGAATTTGCATGGTTAGAGTACTATGGAGAAGTGAACAGAGCATTTTGCTTCTCATGTCGGCTATTTAAAAATGAAGTTCTAGGTTGTTCAGAAAAAAACATTCACCAAAATAGGATTTCAAAACTGGAAGAAACAGGTTGAGAAATTTAAAGGCCATGAAAGTAGTGAAGCACACAAATCTTCAACTGAAAGACTCAAAGCATATCAATCTTCAATAAAAAAAGGGAGTGTTGTAGTTCAATTAATTTCTCAAATAACGTCCGAAATTGAAGAAAACAGAAAATACCTTGAGTCTATTTACGAAACTTTGTTATTCTGTGCTTGACATGGCAGAACACAACGAAAAGGAGCACTCAAACAACAGAGGAACTTTTTTGGAGCTCTTAAATCTCCGCTCAAAAGACAGCGGTTTGACAAAAAAATTCTTTATAGAAAAATCAAAGTATTTTTCTTACAGCACTAAGGAAATCCAAAATGAAATTTTAGAGCTCATGAGCAAACAAGTCTGCGAAGCGATAGCTAGTGAAACAATTCACTCAGATTGTTATTCAATACTTGTGAACGGAACGGCCGACATAGCGCACAATGAACAAGTTGCAATCGTAATTCGCTATGTCAGACCAGAAAATTTCAGCGTGCATGAAAGATTTTTGGGGTTTTTCAAAACAGGCATTACTAAAGGAGAAACTAGCCATTTTGATAAATGTTTTGGAAAATTCCAACTTCCTCTTTCAAAAATCTGTGCTCAATGCTATGATGGCACAGCAAATATGAGGGGAAGCTACAAAGGAATAGCAGCGAGAATTCTTCAAGAAAATCCTCTAGCTTTCTATGTGCATTGTTATGCCCATATCTTGAATCTGTGCATTGTTGACGCGTGTAGCAAGCAAACACAAATTAGAAATTCTATGGGCATCTTAAAAGAACTGTACAACTTTTTTACTGCTTCGGTGAAAAGAACTTCTTTATTTAAAGAAAATTTGAAAAATGGAGACTTTTTTGGTGGCAACAAGTCACACAAGTTGGAGATGTCGTATAGAAGCTTGCAACACCGTCTTGCAGAATTTTGATGAAATAATAAATACGCTTCAAGAAATCTCAGAAACTGATCCTAAAAATGGATCCCAAGCTGAAGCTTTTCTAAATAATATCGAAAGTTTCCAATTCATTTTCTACTTTCTTCTGACCCAAAGAGTTTTGAAAGCTACAAATACACTTTCAAAAGCTGTGCTATCAAAATCTCTAATTTTTTCAATAGTTAAAGAGTTGGTTAATGCAGCAAAGGAATGCTTTGAAGAATTCAGAAATCAAGATTCTTTTCGAAAAGTTGTGGAAATATGTTAACGATATTTGTGAAGGAAAATCGTTCCCTGCTCCAAAAGTTCCACGCTTTAGAAAAATGTCTTCGAAAATTGGAGGCGGTTTCTTCAGCATGTCACAAGATGTTAAATCGCTCTATCGAATGGAAATTGCTTTTCCAGCTATAGATGCTGCTTTCAATACAATAAGCGAAAGGTTCAAAGAAAATGAGTTGGATATTTTTCAATCTCTAAAAGATGTAATATGTTCTGATCCATCAAAGATTATAAATATTGAATCAATTCAAAAAGTCTCTGAAACTCTGATCTTGATATGGAAAAATTAAAGGGAGAAATGCAAATTTTTCAGAAAATATACAAAAAGTACACTGACTCTTTGGCAGAAATATCCACGGAGATAACAGAACTGAAGAAAAGATGCAATTTTCTTATTGAAAAGGAACTCTGTGATATATTTGCATATTTGACAAAACTAATCCAAATTCTCCTTGTGATACCTGTTTCAACCATTCCAGACTAAAGGTTACCATCTCTGACGATAAACATTAATTGCCAACTGGGGGAGAATTCTATGGTCATCGGAGATCGTCCTTCCTCCTAACGAACAGGTTTCTGATTGTTCCCGGGTCGTGATGATCAGCCTAAAAAGGATTACCGAAAACTATTGGAACTCGGAGTGAGTTTTCTTGCTAGCACTCCAAAACATGGTGTATCGTTTCGCATTCCTGGAGAACAGAGTTATGCCCGCTGGATGGCCAGGACCATTTACTGCTTCAAAATTTTTTTTTTCCAAACCAATTCCATCTCACTAAAACGGAGTGCAGTTCTACGGAGAGTTTGTTGTCTCCTAATTCGAATACACCTTCAAACTTGGTTCCGTTCTCCGCCGGCAATTACAGCTCCTTACCATGATTACAACATCATGCAAAAACTGGTTACATACAGAGAAATTAATGCAGATCTCAGTAGTGTTGTGATAAGAAAATTTTCCAATCACTTGTGGTACTTGTTACCCGAAACAGTAGCGTTAGCATTCTGATTCTTTAATGAAGCTGTCCCTGCTGAATTAAAGACAGAAATGGCCAATAGTGTGGAACCGTATTAGGAATTTCACACTTCGGGTGCAATGCTATCGCAGGTGAAAAGAGAAGTCATGGCAATAGTCGCTATCAATGAGTGAAAAAAAATTCAGAATGTTTTGAGAAACGACATACTAAAGAAAATCCTAGATGTATAAAAGAAATATTTTAAGATTATAAAGTATAGGAATGACTCCGGACTTTATAAAATCGGCATATAATCGATAAAGACATACTAAAGAGAGACGTATTAAAGATGCTCCACTGTATTTGGAATCGCTCAAATTGCAAATAGGACGTTAAATTGTGTTGCACAGTTTACGAATTTCAGACCACTTTTAATCTGACATCACATTCTGACCAGGGTAGTCGTGGGTGAATTTAGTCATTTCGCGCAGTAGTTTTCAAACGGAGTAATATTGAAACATACAACGTTGGAAAAATCTCGCTTGCAACAGAACTTTATTAAAAGGTAATTTGAGAGATATTGGGGTTATTCCTAGCTAATTGGTATTTCAACTATTTTCCGGATTATTTTGCTAATGATTAAACTTTAGTGCAAGAGCTTTGCTTGTTAAGTTGCTAAAATTTAACAAAAAAAAGTATAGTTTATATACCGCCAAAGTTGTCCAAACTTGGTGACATTTTGCACGATTTTTGGGAATACATACATATGACTGTCGTCAAACCAATGGCGAATACTATGAATTATGTTAATTAGTATTTTGCATCTTGTGCCGACATTTGTATTTACCGCGATTTTAAAAAATGCAAGTTTCCTTTCGTTATTATGGTTGCTGAAAAATCACAGAGCTCAAAAATCGCTAAGGGTAACACGGACATTAAACAAAATTCTTTGAATTTTTATAATAGTAAATTTTTGCGTCAAAACCTTTTAATGTAATTAGATTTCTAACTCATTTTTTAACTCATGACGTCAAAATGACATCATGAGTTTAAAAATGAGGTTATCGCATTCTCAGTTGCGATATCTAACATGAATTAGTGAAAGAAGAAAAAGAAAAAAACATTTTATTTTCTACAGCATCTGATAATCTGAATGGAAGTTTATTATTTCACTCGTGGTGTAATTTTTTGTCAAAACTTGTTAACCTCATTAGGATTTTTAATGCATTTTTACACTCATGACATCAAAATGATGTCAGTCTCACTTGAATTATTGAAAGTAATAAATAAATAAATCTAACTTTGTTAACTATGCTCACAAATGTGCTGAAATCTGACATTTGAGTAGCTTTCTACACTGAAAATTGTGAAAAATCATAAAAAATTAGGGAGCGGGTGGATTTCCAGTAATTTAAAGCAGCCTACAGACTATTCTATGTCGTTTTACATGTATGTACAAAATTTCCAGCCGATCGGTCAAACGGTGTGGGAGGAGTTCCCGGACGAATAAACAAACTTTCAAATTTATATAATAGATTATGCAGGCATCCATGTGTATCTTAAAAAATTAAAGTAATAATTTGGAAGTGCAAAATTATGATTTTAAATTTCATCGCAAAAACTTAAAGGTATGTATCAATTTTTAATAACTTAATATTTCATATTTTTAGTTATTTTTCGACTTAACAGCATAAAATAATTATAAATACTATAATTATGTTTATAATACTATGATTAATTATAGTTTTTAATAATTAAGAAAAATTTATATAGGAATTTATTGTTTGCTGTACCATAAATTAAAGAAAAAGTAGGTTTTTGACAGTTTTTACCTCTGTCATGTCCAAAACGAGTTTTTGATAACAAAAGCCCAACCATGCTCTGGTGGCAGAACTAAGCCTTGTAGTTTTCTGCTTGGTATTTGCTTATAAATTAAGAAACAACACTAATGAATGGTATTGGTAGTGCTGCCATCTATCAGCTCACAAATGAGGTCTGCTACTGCTGCAATTAAACTAATCTGGATTTGGGGTTGGTACAAAATGCTGTAAAAAAGTATTAGTGCCCAAGGCCCCATAATCCATGAAAGCAAGAAAGACAAGGCCATAATACTATTCTTACTGCTTGACATTTGGGGATGCCTTGCTAATACAACTTTGTACAATAAAAGTACTTCCTTCAGTGCACTTACTGTTATGAATAAAGATACTTTATTAATTGTTAATCAATAAAATTTGGCCCCCATTCAGGCCCATGTATTTAACTTGCATGTGAACAACAGTTTGCAGTGGTCTGTCAGCATTTAAACGCATAATGGTTGCAAACTTCCGGTTACTACACTGGCCTCCAAAGTTTAAGGAACAACTGGTTTTTTGCACCTAATTTGCAAATGAATGAATGTAGAAACACCAAACGAACTGGCCAACAAAACTGGGAGACTAACGAGTGCTGTCCAGAGAAATTCAGAAGAACCGCACCCAACCGATGGCCTTCATCCGCGAGGAGTTTCAATAGGCATTCGGGAGTACTGTTTCAATGAATACCATCCGTAAGGAAGCACATCTGCTTGGTTTTCATGGTCGTGCTGCTGCCCATAAGCCTTTGATCACAAAGTCCAACCGCATTGCTCGGTTAATGTGGTGCAAAGCATATCGAAATTGGACCGTAGATCAGTGGAAACGGGTTCTTTGGAGCGACAAATCAAGGTTCACCCTTTACCGTTCGGATGGCAGGGTCTGGGTCTGGCGTCTGCCTGGAGAACGTCTCCTGCCAGAATGCATTGTGCCAACAATCAAGTTCGGCGAAGGTGGAATTGTGGTCTGGGGGTATTTCTCCTGGTATGGCCTGGGACCCTGGGTCCCCATTCATGCTAAGCTCAACACCGATGCCTACTGCACTATTTTGGATGACAATGTGCTTCCTACGTTATGGCAGTTTTAGGGGTTGGACGCCTGTTACTTTCAGGACAATGCTTAGGACTTACTTACGACAATGCCAATTGTCATGTTTTGAGGTTAACCAAGGTGCCAATGGAGTTCATCGAATGGACTGGCCTGCCCAGACCTGAACCCTATCGAGAACCTCTGGGACGAGTTGTATCGCCGAATTAAGGTGTGCACTACCCGTCCAAAATCGGTGAAGGAACTTCTATGTCTACTCCAAGCCGAGTGGAAGACAATACCACTAGCTGTAATACAAAGACTTGTGGAAAGTATGCCCCGGAGGGCTCACATTGCAATTGCCTATCGTGGAGGCTCTACCAACTATTAATTTTGAAAATAGTTTTTCTTTTCTATCACAGGTATCTTGTACAAATACTTATTGATAGACAGTGTAATATGTGGTATTATATTAATACTACTTTAATATTATTATGCTGGGTATTATATTAATATTTATTTATTAATTGTTATTTATTGAACAGTTATTAATGTAACAAATCCAGAATATTTTGTTCTAAAGTTGTTATTCATTTCTTATGCCCCCCCCCCAAAAAAAAAACTGTGTGCAGCACACAAAAATGGGCGTTTTTCTCTCATAAAAAATGCTCTGGTCGAAAATTCTTTGCGGGTACAACTTGCCACAAAATTTCTTTCATATCTGGAATGTTAGAGGATTGAACTTCATAGAATATATGAGAAATCTGTGACAGCTTGTTGCCGCAAGGTCACAAAAAGATGTTTTCAACGTATATTGGCATTTTAAGGCTTAACACCATAGGCAGCTGGTCCGGGGGGCAAGGGGGCGACTGCCCTCTCACTTCCAAAAGAAAAGGGGCCTCAACCTCCCCCCCCCCCATCCCAATTCTCAAAGTTCAAAAGTAACAATGCATGTAAAAATGATGGCAAGATACCCAATACGCAAACCGAGCAAGAGAAGAGGAGGGAAAGCGAACTTTCCCAGTGCAAAGTCTTATATATAGTGAAACCCCGGTTTAACATTACCCGTATTTACCGCTTTCCCGCCTATAACGTCAATTTTTATTGGTTCCAAATGTCTTCCTATACTTGTAATGTTAAAAAATCCCGCCAATAGCGTTAGATTTATCGCATTTAACGTTTTTTAGGCGAGAGAAATTCGATGCGTTTTTTCTAAAACAAGTCCTCCAAAAAAATTGGTTCGACGAATTTGCATGGTTAGAGTACTATGGAGAAGTGAACAGAGCATTTTGCTTCTCATGTCGGCTATTTAAAAATGAAGTTCTAGGTTGTTCAGAAAAAAACATTCACCAAAATAGGATTTCAAAACTGGAAGAAACAGGTTGAGAAATTTAAAGGCCATGAAAGTAGTGAAGCACACAAATCTTCAACTGAAAGACTCAAAGCATATCAATCTTCAATAAAAAAAGGGAGTGTTGTAGTTCAATTAATTTCTCAAATAACGTCCGAAATTGAAGAAAACAGAAAATACCTTGAGTCTATTTACGAAACTTTGTTATTCTGTGCTTGACATGGCAGAACACAACGAAAAGGAGCACTCAAACAACAGAGGAACTTTTTTGGAGCTCTTAAATCTCCGCTCAAAAGACAGCGGTTTGACAAAAAAATTCTTTATAGAAAAATCAAAGTATTTTTCTTACAGCACTAAGGAAATCCAAAATGAAATTTTAGAGCTCATGAGCAAACAAGTCTGCGAAGCGATAGCTAGTGAAACAATTCACTCAGATTGTTATTCAATACTTGTGAACGGAACGGCCGACATAGCGCACAATGAACAAGTTGCAATCGTAATTCGCTATGTCAGACCAGAAAATTTCAGCGTGCATGAAAGATTTTTGGGGTTTTTCAAAACAGGCATTACTAAAGGAGAAACTAGCCATTTTGATAAATGTTTTGGAAAATTCCAACTTCCTCTTTCAAAAATCTGTGCTCAATGCTATGATGGCACAGCAAATATGAGGGGAAGCTACAAAGGAATAGCAGCGAGAATTCTTCAAGAAAATCCTCTAGCTTTCTATGTGCATTGTTATGCCCATATCTTGAATCTGTGCATTGTTGACGCGTGTAGCAAGCAAACACAAATTAGAAATTCTATGGGCATCTTAAAAGAACTGTACAACTTTTTTACTGCTTCGGTGAAAAGAACTTCTTTATTTAAAGAAAATTTGAAAAATGGAGACTTTTTTGGTGGCAACAAGTCACACAAGTTGGAGATGTCGTATAGAAGCTTGCAACACCGTCTTGCAGAATTTTGATGAAATAATAAATACGCTTCAAGAAATCTCAGAAACTGATCCTAAAAATGGATCCCAAGCTGAAGCTTTTCTAAATAATATCGAAAGTTTCCAATTCATTTTCTACTTTCTTCTGACCCAAAGAGTTTTGAAAGCTACAAATACACTTTCAAAAGCTGTGCTATCAAAATCTCTAATTTTTTCAATAGTTAAAGAGTTGGTTAATGCAGCAAAGGAATGCTTTGAAGAATTCAGAAATCAAGATTTTTTTCGAAAAGTTGTGGAAATATGTTAACGATATTTGTGAAGGAAAATCGTTCCCTGCTCCAAAAGTTCCACGCTTTAGAAAAATGTCTTCGAAAATTGGAGGCGGTTTCTTCAGCATGTCACAAGATGTTAAATCGCTCTATCGAATGGAAATTGCTTTTCCAGCTATAGATGCTGCTTTCAATACAATAAGCGAAAGGTTCAAAGAAAATGAGTTGGATATTTTTCAATCTCTAAAAGATGTAATATGTTCTGATCCATCAAAGATTATAAATATTGAATCAATTCAAAAAGTCTCTGAAACTCTGATCTTGATATGGAAAAATTAAAGGGAGAAATGCAAATTTTTCAGAAAATATACAAAAAGTACACTGACTCTTTGGCAGAAATATCCACGGAGATAACAGAACTGAAGAAAAGATGCAATTTTCTTATTGAAAAGGAACTCTGTGATATATTTGCATATTTGACAAAACTAATCCAAATTCTCCTTGTGATACCTGTTTCAACAGCATCATGTGAGAGAAGTTCATCATGCTTCAGATCTTTAAAATCATACCTTAGAAATAGTATGTGTCAATAGAGGCTTTCTGCACTTGCTGTTTTGAAAATCGAAAATACTATAGACATTGACATTACTAATGTAAAAGAGGAGTTTTCAAAAAAGAAAAATCGCAGGCTGTCTTTCTTCTAATTTATAGTACAGAATATATATTGCATAATATAATATCAAATAATTTATTAGGATAGGATAATATAAGATCTAATAAATGAATTTATTAGTGAACTCCTCGCTCTCTGTTTTTGGAAGTTTGTCCTTTTGTGACATCATTGATCGATTCAAGAATTTAAAGAAAGATAGATTTACTTAACAAGTAAATGTTTTATATTCTTCTCATGTTATTATTTCATAAGACTTGAAATGGAACTTTGAATTAGCGACCTGCACGGGCCTGAAAATAGAGGCCCGGCTCGAGCCCGACGCTTCTTGAATTTGTAGGCCCGGCCCGGGCCCGTAACACATTTGAAACAAACATCACTGCCCGACCCTTATAGGCCCATAGTTGAGGAGTAAAAATTCGAAAATTCCAGAAATTAAAAAAAAATATAAAGACGACCAAATAGATCGATAAATAAATATTTTTCAGACATTTTATATTAAGAAGTTATTATTAATATTAACTTTTTTGCGGGTTGCAGGAAGGTGAAAAAAAAAATTAAACTAAACAAGAGTCTGGCCCGGTCCGTTAACAACAGATTTATAATTCCCGTACTCGGCCCGGACTGTGCATGTCTCTATTTTGAATTGGTAGGAGGGAGTCTTCGGTGGGCATCACTTCTGATTTTTGATCCCGGTTCTTTTAGCGAAGGTCATTTAATCAATAATGACGTTAAAATTCAATTATAATAGGGCAATTTTACACACACCAGATAAAAAAACAGCTTCGTGGGTGCCCTCTACTTACATACTCTCATGTCTTTTGACCCCCCATTTTTTTGGTGCACCAGCCGCCTATGGCTCGCACCTCCAAGTTGATATAGGGTAAAGTGACTAGATTTTTAAACATAAAATCGGGGACATGTACCCGATTTTGAAACAAAACTGAGGAAAACTGGGGACATTTATAATTAATGAAATAATTAACAGTAATTTAATTTAAAAACAATGCAACAATTAAAAATTGTCCCCAATACCTATTTTACATTTTGTTCACAATTTGAAAAATGTCATGAAATTGGGAACTGTCCCCAGAAAATGGGGACGTTTGGTCACCTTACTATAGGGGTGTCCTTTAAAAGACATGTATTAGCACTTACAAAAAATGCAAATAAAGTTGAGACAAGTTGAATTCACTTTTAGTTTTATAAGAGCAATATCTGAAAATTTTCATTTTTGACCGTTATTCAAAGTGGCATAAATTCTTGTGGCCGAGGTTTATTGAAAAGTCTTTTATGTCAATGTTATCCTCTATTACTTGTCTATACAGAAAAATTAACATCACTGAGGCAAATTGCTTTAAAAAAATTAAAACTTTTTTTTTAACATGCCCCTATACCTGCAGTTGAAACTATTATGCTTCTCAGAACTACTTATATATAAATTTACTGTATTTTTTACTTACTATATATTTATAGCTATTTAAATTAATACTTTAAAAGTATTGTAACAAATATATGATGTTACATATTTTATTTTACAACACAAATATTTTAATTTTACTGTACAACGTCTTTATTGAAAATAAATGAAAAAATGTATTAAGTCGGCTCTGTCATTATTTTTATACAGTAGAGAGCCAGAAATCCGCACAGCTTGGGACCAAGGCTTGTGCGGATTTTAGGATTTTGCAGATTTCAGGCCATAAAAGATAAATCTTATTACATTTCAGACTTAAGAAAAGGAGAATACAATTACAATGAAATAAAAACACAGTCAAAAGTATTTAATTTATATTTTCACTTTAAATACAAAAGCATAAGAAAAAAGAAATTACATGAAGACTAGCAAAGCAAATGGTTTCAAAATTTCCTTTCTCTAATTTTGAAAACATGTTCTATGGTGATTTGTTTTTAAAATACTTTTTTTCTACTTTGTTTGTTTGTTTCTTTTATTTATTTAATTTTGCAAATTGTATAACTGTTTAAATATGCAGTTTAAACAATAACTTTTTAAACTGCATATTTTCATCAGAATATTTAAACAGAATTATGATTAATTTTTGTTTTGTTATAGAACTTAGCTGTTGTAAAAATTTAGGGTATTCTTTTCTTAACTTTTTTCTTAATTCTTTCTTTAAATTTTTATCAAATGCATTTTATTATTATTATTATTACCCAAGTTTTAGATCATCATCAGAATCATATATCTGGATTCAAGAAACTTTTCAACTATTTCTTCATTGGTGGAATACTGCGAATTTCATTATTTATATCAGAGAAGGTGTGCGGATTTCGAACGTTTGCAGATTTTAGGTCGGCGGATTTCTGGCGTTCAACTGTATTTATGATTTTCTTATAACAGTAGTCCCCAACATCCTGTCCGTGGATTAAATGTTACTGGGCCACTCAATTTAACATTAAATCAAAACACTCTAAAATATAAATGAATTCCCCCTCAGAATATTGAGAGGCTTGAATTCTGCCCTCGTCATTAAAAAATTGTATAGGAGTGAAGAAAATAGTGCTTTGATGTATGGTTTCAATCTCACTTCACATTGGCCATTTAACTCAAGCTTCTTTCTGGTGAAAAATTTCATTTTAAATAGGTCATTCCAACAGTTCTGTAAAGGTTTTCAGTGTAAAACTGTTTATTATCTATAAAGGCATAAAATAAATCGGGTTAGACTGTATGTGTTTTAGTATGAAAAGTTAGATCTCTTCTGTCACCCAGTGTAATGTAATGTCTAAAGAACCATTCTGTCACACCTTGGGTCTGGGTTAGATACCCGGCTTGGGCGTTGACTTATCTGTCCCTTCATAGAGGGCAATATTGGCCACTCATTGGGTGCCCCCATAATAGAGTGTCCAGTACCTTCAGGTCATTGTAATGCAGTGGTGGCAGGTGGTCAAAACTGTTAGTGCAGCTGGAAGCATATGAGCCCCCCCCCCTTTCCTCCGGACAGGATTAGAAAATCTTTTGTTACTGAATTCGAAAGCTGGCGGATTAAGCCCTCACCGAGGGAAAAAAAAAAAGAAATTATATAAAAAATGTAAGAGTTCCTATTTTACTTCCATAAAATGGACATAAATTTCAACCAGCCGCTCTTATCCTCAAAATTGCATTAATCCGTGTCTGATTCGAAGTTTCCTTAGAATTTTCTTTTGTAACGATAACTTGAGAAGAAAAGAAAAAAAAAAGAAAACTTACTTATTTTTTATAAGTCAAATCAATCCTCCTTTCTTTTAAACATGCGAATCCGTCAGTGATGTCCCCATAAAAAGGCGTTGTTTTAATTCAGATATCAATAATTTTAAAAGCTCTTTAAAATTTCCTATGTTTAAAGAATTTTCTCGCATGCCATTTCCTCTAAATGCCAGTTCTTGCTTACTTAAAAACAATACTACTTTGATGGGTAATTGTCCATTCATAAGCGTCTATTCAGGCTTACCTTCTTGATAAATTCAGCAATATAAAGTCGAGAGTTTTCCAAACATATATACTCCTTACCCCCTCCCTCCTTCTCGTCCGAGCCAATCAGTTAGTCGAGTTCTCAAGTTCAGCCGCCGTTAAAAAATCTTTCATCGGCTGTATCAGCTGCATACTCCCTATGCCGGAGAGGCTGCTTACGTAGTCGTTGTCATGGCAACGGTGCTGCCAATTTTCTTTTCAGCACTCTGGGCTGAACCAAAGACTTTTCCAATTGAATTGCGGGAAGATTAAAGTGCTTTTTTTCTGAATGAGCGATCCGGCCACAATACGTTTTTTTGTGTTTGGTTTTTTCGGAGATTTTTTTAATTTACCGTAGGAATTCCACAATTCTAATCTGAATTTAGGAAAATTAGTAGAATAAATTATTTTAAAGTATGTGCTGATAATTTCAAGTGCAGCCCGGCTGTACTTGCTGTATCCCACGAGCCGCCACTGTTGTAATGGCGAATGCCTAATCGGCAAGTGCCCACCCACAATTAAAAAAAAAAAAAATTGACCCCTTCCCTGATTTCCTCTATCTTGGGAATCTGAAAGTGAAAATTTACAAAAGGTCAACTTTTTAATTAAAAAAATGTGTAATTGAATTTAAATAATAAAGTGCATTAATTTTATTATAAATGCAACCTTCCTCATTTTCTTGAATCACAGCATATAAAAAATTGTCATCCATTTCATTTTAGAATACTTTGTACAGTTAATTTATTAACTGCTTTGCCTCCTTTGTAAAAGTGGTCATGCAGGAATTGTTTTCGATTTGTACTTAAAAGAAAGTCTCAATTCTAAGTTTTAAGGCCCATCCCTTTTGAAACACATGATTTGAAAACATTTGATTGCTAAAAGATGCTAGTCTCAAAAGTGTTGTTTTGATGTTTTCTCATTTTTGTTACAGTTTCCATCTTCGCAAATGCATCTTTAGCTTGGTCCTTTCTCTGAAAATAACTTAGAAAGTGTATGTTGTCTTCTTGCTGTATACAATGATAATTCATCAGCAGTTTCAAATGCTGAAGTGCAGTTGTCTTCAGAACAAGACATGAAGTTCACAAACTTTTGTATAAGAAAAGTCCACTCAGTTTTTTATTTGTTGAGCTGAATGAGCATATTTGAATACTGCAATTAAAATTCAAGTTGCTATTATGGTACTTTCCAGTACCAATTCCTATCTTAAACTACTAGTCAACAAATATTTAAAAGTTTGAATAATTAGTATGTAATCTTAAAAGTTTAGTCATTCCTCTGAATTTTTATATGATTCTGATTACAATATAAGTAATTTGATTTGTATATTTTCTTTTTTACATTAAAAAAAAATCTCGTTGGGGTGAAGGGAAATAAAATAGTTTTTGTATTATGACCTAAACTCTGCAAAATTCTAAAATCTGCGCAACCTGAGCAGATTTGGGTCTTCTATGATATACAAGTACAGTGGAACCTGCTAAACTGAACCCACTTTTGTAAAGAGACTACCTGTCTGCACTGATTACTTTTGTGCAATTTCATTTTACAACCACCATACTTTACCACTTTTTTAAGGTGACCAGTTTTGTTTTTCTTCCTGAGAATGGTCACCTTAGACAACTTCTGCTGTATATATAGTAGTATATAATATAAGAATATAATACTAAAAACAAATTTACAAATCTAAAAATACAGTAATTTGTATAATAGTCCGGAGAAGCAAAACTCTTCCAAATGTAAATATAAGGGTATGTTAAAAAATATTTTAATTTTTTTTTTTAAGCAATTTGCCTCAGTGAACTTTTTTGTAAAGACAAGTAATAGAGGATAACATTGACGTAAAAGATTCTTCAATAAACCTCTGCTGCAAGAATTGGGCACTTTGAATATCGGTCAAAACAAAAATTTTAAGATATTGCTCTTATAAAAGTAAGTGCATTCAACTTGCATCAACTATATGTGCATTTTTTATAAGTGAAAATGCATGTCTTTCAAAGGAAACCTCTTTTGCTATGGCAACTTGGAGGCAGAAGCATAGGCGCACTCACGGAGGGGGCTATGGGGGCTGAAGCCCCCCCTAAAGGTGGGAAATTAGAAGTGAAAAGTATTGAAAATTGTTAATTGTCACTAATGAATTAAATGTTTTCTTTTTTAAAATTGTCTTTTTTCTAAAATGCTTTTTACCAAAAAAAAGATGTTAGTTTTTAAATAAAAACTTACAGTTAGAGCATGAAACACGGTTAAACTTGGTTACAACATCACTGAAAAGATCATATAATTATTTGATTCTAAAATGAGTTACATTGTTCGTGGGGTTGTGTTTTACGGGCAAGTCGACTGGCACAGAATATTTTGATGTTATAAGAGGGTTATAACTATAATTGAGGTCACTATAACCGAGGTCAGCAGTATTTGTAGCCCAGCCCCCCCTAAACTGAAATCTTGGGTGCGCCACTGGGCACAAGCTATCGTTAAGCCTTGAAAATGTATCTTTTTGTGATTTTCAGTGACTGCGGCTACAACCTGCACAGATTTATCATATATTTCATGATTTTCAATCCTAGTATTCCAGATATGAAAGAAATTTCGTGGCAAGTTGTTCCTACAAAGAGAGAGTTTTTGACCACAGCATTTTCTATGTCTGAGGAAAACACTCATTTTTGTGTGCTACACTCTCTATCTTTTTTGGGGAGGGGAGCCATAAAAAATGAACAACTCAACTTTAGAATGAAATATTCTGGATTTGCTACATTAATATATATACACTTTCATATATGACTATATAATGCATTGAGGTGTTCAAATATGAGGTTAATATTATTACTGTAATATTTAAGTGTGTTTGCAATTTTTTTCAAAATAATAAGTTTTTCAATAAGTATTTGTACAATAGCCTTGCATTCTCTAAATGAATAGTTCACTTTAATAATAATGCATTAAGAGGCATTGCAGGGGCAAATCGGGCAGGGCGTTCCCATCACCATCTCAGAATTTCATGATTTTCTCTTATTGTGTTCCCTTACCGTAGGAAAGAACAAATCTGTAATATTTTTGATTTACCTCTTTTAGTTTTGGAGTTATGGGGGGTCAAATTACCCCAGAGGAGCAACGTCGAATTAATTTAGGGTCATTTTTGCCACTTTATTGTCTCGACTGTGACTAGCTCTGAGGTGCTTCAGAGCATGGTGAGAAATTGGGAGCAAAAATCTAGGCGTCAATGGCACCTAACTTTTTTTTCCTGGTTGCCAAACTGTCTCGTTCAGGTGCAGTTTTGAAAACCTTTGTTTTGTTTATATGCATAAACTATAAACAGGTAGGCTTAATGATTATGTACAGTAATAATAAAGAAGATCAGGACTATTAAAATTAAGATAGTAATAAATAGTAAGTAAATATAAAATCAATTTTTATGGCTTTCTACCTATGCATCCAGACTAAAATATTATGATACATTTTACAAGAACATGGACTTTAGTTTTAGTTTAGAAGTATTTTATAAATTGTTGCTATATAACTACATTGCCTATGGTAGATAAACTTACGCAGTATATGTGTACTAGCTTTGAAATGACACCTGATCAACCACCACCGTAAGCAGGTAGTACATGTTAAAATTATGGAAATATGTATTTGTATTCTCAGTGGGTTGAACTGAAGTTGGGAGAGGGTCTATGAAAGCTTTCAATATCACCAAGAAGAATTTATTATTTTACATAGCTATTTTATCTTACTAAAAATTATTTTGAATTAAATTACTTAAAACATATTTTATTACAAAATGAACTTTATCTTAATTATTAAAATTTTTATATTTAAATAAAAAGTTTTTTTTTTTATATTTTCAAATAACAAATTCAATTTATGATTTTTTTTAAATTTACATCATCTCATGAAGGAGTTTTATTTAAAAAAGATAAATTTTATTAAGTTTAAACCATCAAATAACATTTTTATTCAAATAATATTTTTATTTGAATTATCATAATTTAGGCCGGAAGTCCGAAATTTAGATTTTCCCCAAATCAAAACGTTTTGCTAATGTCACCCCCACCCCCACGCACACACACAAATAAATAAATCTTCTTTTGCTTTTTCACGAAATTGCATTAATTAATTGCAGTCAATCCATGTATTGTTTTCAGTCACGAACTGCTGCACTTAACCAGCCGTTATTGCGGCGCTGCAACGCGCCGCGGCAAATAAAATCCAAGATGGTGTCCGGACCGTAAACCTGTACTCTCCCGCGGTAAATAATTATATTTAATTAATGAATATTAACTACTAATCCAAGTAACTTATACACTGCCTTATTTAAAAGGATCTCGTGCGTACATCAATATTGATATCAAGTATTATCATTGCATCTTCCCATACCGCCGTGCTACCGCTAAAACACTCATTTGCAGAAAGAATCCAATATGGCAAACGCGAGCTCGTAGTTTCCTCCGATCAACTTCATTACTATGCATGGAGTTAAAAAATTATGGCTAAATTTCTTTCAGTTCCTCTATTTGTTTACATTAAAAAAGGTGCGATTCAAATGATTACACATCCGCGGAAGACAAGAAAGTGGTCTTCTGCACGTTTTTCAACCACAGAACACTGTCTGCAGAGGATCGTTCTCTTTCTGCCACGGAGCGGTGCTCACGAAAGCAAAAGTTTTTTTTACGGAAATGTACATTTATATTTTGAAAAATAGTCGTCTAGACAATAAAAAAAGTCCCCAGAATTCGTAAAATATTTGTTTTTCGCGGTATTTTTGTTTAAAAAGTCGCCGGAGCGGCCGTTGCTAAAATAGTCGCTTTTTAGTCGCCTGTCTCGGGCAAAATGTTAGGCGTCAAAAATGACGACTGGTTCTTAAATCTGGGTCGTCAAAACAAAAATGACAGTTGCAAAATACAACTAACGACCGCTAATTTCGCGCCCTACTTCAGAGAATTTTTTCATTTTATCCTATAATATACCTTGCATATTAACATCTCAAATTGAAAATTCATTCGAAAATTGTCAGAGCCCCGAATTAGGGCCCCCCAAAATACCCCAATTTCATAAAAAATGCAGTTTTAAGAATGCTCTAAATCTTGGCTCTGACGTGATACAGAATTTTTTTTTTGCAGAGTGCAGTTATATATCTTCATATAAAGTGAATCCAATGTTAAAAATTTTTGAAGGCCCCCCCGGTACGCAGCCCCAAACAGGGTCTTTAGTGCTAATTTACGCAATTTCGAAGCATTGGTACAGCTGAAGCCGACTTCCCACAGGAGAACTATTGACATGGAGATGTAGTATCAACATAGTAGTTTGATATTATGAAAAAACATTTCTTGAAGGTGCAACTGTTTCCAAGAAAAATCCCAAAAAGTACCTCCCATTTTGGGACATTCCACTGGCACGCATGGGGGAATTTCCCGTTACTTTTACAGTGGCAATATTGAAAATTAACTTATTCTTCATATATCTCAAATATATTCTCCATATATCACAAATAGTTATTTTACAGGGGCACTCATAAGAATTACATTATGCTGGAGATCTCTGCAACTAGAGAACCGATTCGAAAAAAATTTTCACTCATAGAAAGCCACACTATTCCTGAGTATTATAAGCTACCTTTTAGCATGTAGCATAACTAGTTCTTTTACAGGGACACTCAAAAGAATTCCAGCACATGACGCTATATGGACATCTCTGTAACTACTGAACAGATTCTAAAGATCTTGTCACTGAAAGCTACACCATTCCTGAGTAACATAACCTAAAATTCATGCACGTAGCATAATTTACAGTAACACTCAAAATAATTCGCAAACATTGTAGGAACGGTGTCCATTCACCACTCAAATTTTATTAAATTCCATTCAAAATTTTGAACAGTGCAATTATATATCTTCATATACAGTGAATCTAATGTTAAAAATTTTTGAAGGCTGCTAGGCCCCCCCGGTATACTTTTTGAAAGCATCACTGTTTCCAAGAAAAATTTCTCACAGATTACTGTGTTAAAAATATATCTTTTCATAATATGAAACTATGTTGAAACTACAACTCCATACCAATAGTTCTCATGTGCGAGGTCAGATCCAGCTGTACTTATGCTTCGAAATTGCATAAATTAGCGCTAAAGACCATGTTTGGGGGCCCGGGAATTTTTATTTTTTCTGTATCCCGTCAGAGCCAAGGTTTAAAGCATTGTTTAAAACTGTATTTTTTATGAAACTGGGGATATTTGGGGGGAGGGGAGCTTATTTGGGGGCTCTGCCTATTTTCAAATGAATTTCCAGTTTTAGATGTTAATATTCAAGGTATATTATCAGACTAGCTGCTACCCGCGACTTCGTCCGCGTCGGCTTTAGAATTAGGTCCCGAGAGAAGTGTAGCATGTGTAAATAACAAATATTGTTGCGACAAAAAAAAAACTGCATTTAAATATTATTTGCTTACTACTTGTATCAAATGAAATATAATGCATGGTAGTATACTTCATTTAAAATAAGAGAATATGCAGAGTTACTAAATTTAGATTTTTTCAGGTATTTGGCGAATAGACAGTTACGACAGTATTTGCGAACTGTTTTGTAAAAGAAATATTTATGCTATATGCATGAATTTTAGCCTATGTTAATCAGAAATAGAGCAGTTTTCACCCAGAGAGCGTAATGTATTAGAATTATTTTGAGTGTTCCTGTAAAGGAACTATTTATGCTACATGCATGAATTTTAGCCTTTAATACTCAAGAATAGTGTAGCTTACTATCAGTAAAAAAAGTTTAGGAATCGGTTCAATACTTACAGAGATGCACATAGAGTGTAATGTAATTCTTATTAGCATCCCTGTAAAAGAACTATCTGTGATATATGCAGTAAAGGTAGCCTATAACACTTAGGATGCAACCAGTGTCTAAGAAGTTCTGCTCTCAAAACTGCAAGGCGGGAGGTGCCAGGTTCAAACCCCGGTCGTGCCTGTCGACCTAGCCGCTCCCAGTTTTCCGTGGTTTTCTAAAAACATCGCGTAAATACGGGCTAGGATCCCTTAGAAAGTCCCCCACAGAGGAATTCCCCATATAGGCCTAGGACCCTAGTGCAGTCAATCGGTCTTAATCCAAAAACAAACAATAATACTCAGGAATAATATAACTTTCAATCAGTGAAAAAAGTTTTAGAATCGGTTTAGTAGCTACAAAATTTCCATAGAGCGCAATGCATTAGAATTATTTTGAGTGTCTTTGTAAAAGAATTATTTATGCTATATGCTTGAAAGGTTGCCTGTATGTTAATTCAGGCCATAAGCTATTTTCATTACAAATTTTTCAAAATCCGTTCAACCATTTTTGTGTGATTCAGTCAAAAACATCCAAACACACAAACGTACAGATTTATATTATTGGTAGGATTTGGAAATTTATGAACTTTAAGAAACACATCTAGACTTTTCTTGGTACTTACGTATTATCCCGGCGGTCATTCCCGCCAAACTGTTTTTTCGTCAAATGAGTTGCCAAACTGTTGCCAATAGTATTCAAAACCATTATTAATTTCATGTGCCCGGCATTTATCTCGGCAAGAAATCGCTCGTCTTGGCGGACCGCCGCGATAACACGTATAAATACCCTTTTCTTTACTTAGGCTTTTTAATTTGGCGTAAAATCAACATAATTGCCATACCAATTTATGTTTTTCAAATGCATATGATTTTGCAAATAGAATTTCTGCTTTATTTCAAAAGCATAAATCATTTTGTGCGGGCGATAAAACGGTTTTTAATTAAAAGTTAAAATTTCAAAACTCTCAGCCTCCGGTGCACTTTACCGAAGTTATGGGCTCAATCATGCTCAAATTTTCAAAGCTCTTCTTTCTGTAGATTTGTCTGGAGAACATTCATTTTTATTATTACGGATAGATAGATTTGGCATAAAACTGGCATAATTTCCGTTTTATTAATGTTTTTCAGATGCACGCGCTTCTTTATTGAAGTAATAGCATTCTTGTTAGCTCAAAACATGAATCATTTGATACGGGCGAAACTCGCCAAGCATGGCAACGTAAAAACGATTTTTAATTAATAATTTAAAAAGTAATTAAAAATCTAAAATTCTAAGAAGCCTATAACCACCTCCAGGGTCCCCTCTATATCTAAACCAAAATTCATCCTAATCGATTCAGCGGTTTAGGCGTGAAAGCGTCATAAACAAACAAACTCACTTTCGCATTTATAATATTAGTTAGGATTTAAAAAAAAAATTCTCTGAAGCATCTCAGAGCAAATCACAGTCGAGAGAGTAAAATGGCAAAAATGGCCCTAAATTCGTCACTCCTCTGGGGTACTTTGACCTCCCATAACTGCAAAACTAAAAGAGCTAAATCAAAAATATTTCAGATGTGTTCTTTCCTTGGATAAGGCAACACAAGGAAAAAAAATTAATGAGATTCTGAGAGTGATTGAAACTTTCTTCTTTTTTTTTTACCTGAGGCTGCAAAGCTGGGGGGCTTTCAAAAATATTTAACATTGGATTCACTTTATATGAAGACATATAACTGCATTGTTCAAAAGTTTGAATGGAGTTTAATAAAATTTGAATAAATTTGAGTGGCGAATGGAGACAGTTACGACAATGTTTACGAATCATGTTGAGTGTTCCTATAAATTATGCTACATGCATGAATTTTAGGTTATGCTACTCAGGAATAGTGTAGCTTTCAGTGACAAGATCTTTAGAATCTGTTCAGTAGTTACTGAGATGTCCATATAGCGTCATGTGCTGGAATTCTTTTGAGTGTCCCTGTAAAAGAACTAGTTATGCTACATGCTAAAAGGTAGCTTATAATAGTCAGGAATAGTGTGGCTTTTTATGAGTGAAAAATTTTTTCGAATCGGTTCGCTAGTTGCAGAGATCCCCATTCAGCATAATGTAATTCTTATGAGTGTTCCTGTGAAATAACTATTTGTGATATATGGAGAATATATTTGAGATATATGAAGAATAAGTTAATTTTCAATATTGCCACTGTCGATTAAACTTCTAAAAGTAATGCCGAAATGCCCCCATACATGCCAGTGGAATGTCCCAAATAGCGAGGTACTTTTTGGGATTTTTCTTGGAAACAGTTGTACCTTCAAGAAATGTTTTTTTCATAATATCAAACTACTATGCTGATACTACATCTCCATGTCAATAGTTCTCCTGTGGGAAGTCGGCTTCAGCTGTACGAATGCTTCGAAATTGCGTAAATTAGCTCTAAGGACCCTGTTTGGGGCCCCGTACCGGGGGGCCCTTGGGGCCTTCAAAAATTTTTAACATTGGATTCACTTTATATGAAGATATATAACTGCACTGTGCAAAAAATTTTTCTGTATCACGCCAGAGTCAAGATTTAAGGCATTCTTAAAACTGTATTTTTTATGAAATTGGGGCTATTTTGGGGGGCCCTAATTTGGGGCTCTGCCAATTTTCAAATGAATTTTCAATTTGAGATGTTAATATACTAGGCATATTATAGGATAAAAGGAAAAAATTCTGTGAAGCACCTCTGAGCCAGTCACAGTCGAGACAATAAAGTGGCATAAATGGCCCTAAATTAATTCAACATTGCTCCTCTAGGGTACTTTGACCCCCCATAACTCCAAAACTAAAAGAGGTAAATCAAAAATATTTCAGATTTGTTCTTTCCTTGGGTAAGGCAACACAATAAAAGAAAATCATGAAATTCTGAGATGGTGATGGGAACTTTTTTCTATTGACCTGCCCGATTTGCTTTTGCAACGGCTCTTAATGGTAATAGTTTCAACTTTGAGTCATGTTATTAATTGTATTTCTTAAAATTCATCTTAAATAATTTTTGTTATGATATCTGCTTAATTCATTTTATTTATCACTAGCTGCTACCCGCGACTTCGCCCGCGTCGGCGTTAGAGTTAGGTCCTAAAAGAAATGAAGCATGTGTGAATAACACATATGTTTGCGACAAAAGAAACTGCATTTAAATATTATTTGCTTTTTACTTATTTTATATGAAGTATAATGCGTGGTAGTATACTTCATTTAAAGTAAGAGAGTAAGCAGAGTTACTAAATTTAGATTTTTTTCAGGCATTTGGCAAATAGAGACAGTTATGACAGTATTTGCTAACTGTTTTTGTTGTTCTTGTGAAAGAAATATTTATGCTATAGCACGAATTTTAGCCTACGATAATCAGGAATAGTGCAGATTTTTCTTAGTGAAAAAGTTTTAGAATCGGTTCTATAGTTACAGAGATACCCATAGAGCGTAATGTATTAGAATTATTTTGATTGTTCCTGTAAAGGAACTATTTGCACTACATGTATGAATTTTAGCCTATAATACTCAAGAATAGTGTAGCTTACTAACAATGAAAAAAGTTTTGGAATCGGTTCAGTACTTACAGAGATACACATACAGTGTAATGTAATTCTTATGAGTATCCCTGTAAAAGAACTATTTGTGATATATGCATAAAAGGTAGCCTATAACACTCAGGGTCCCACCAGTGTCTAAGAAGTTCTACTCTCAAAACTGGAAGGCTGGAAGTGCCAGGTTCAACCCCTGGTCGAGCCTGTCGACCTAGCCGCTCGCAGATTTTCGCGGTTTTCTCCAAAACCTCGCATAAATACGGGCTAGGATCCCTTAGAAAATCTCCCACAGAGGAATCTAGGACCCTAGTGCAGTCAATCGGTCTTAATCCACAAACAAACAAACAATAATACTCAGGAATAGTGTAACTAAGTTTTAAATTCGGTTTAGTAGCTATAATTCCATAGAGCGCAATACATTAGAATTATTTTGAATGTTTTTGTAAAAGAATTATTTATGCTATATGCTTGAAAGGTTGCCTGTATGTTAATCCAGGGCATAAGCTATCTTCATTACGAATTTTTCCAAATCCGTTTAGCAATTTGTGTGTGATTCAGTCAAAAACATCTAAACACACAAACGTACACATTTTTTAATGACTATGTCATTTTATCTCTCAATACCCTTATTGAAAAATGTGTCCCAAAAATGCGACATAATAAAGCGACATAATTTTACATGTATTTAAATACTATTAGTTCACAACAGCTTTAATATCGAGATTGAAGCAATCTTTAGTCTCGATATTGTTACACTATTTCGTAAGCTGTAGAATATGCTCCACATGTATTTTTTACATATATTCAAATATTATTAGTTCACAACAGCTTTAATCTATTGTTACAATATTTCGTAAGCTGTAGAATATGCACCACATGTATTTTTCTATAAGTAGATTACACTCATAAAAATTTCAACATAGGGTTATCAGGCGAAATACACGGAAGATGAGCGATAAAATGCCAAGTTAATTAATATAGTTTTAATATGGCAATAATAAAACTAAAAAATTAAGGGGGTTCAGGGGGATCTCCCCCTGACGAGGCTCGAACAGCCGAGTTTTTATATTATTGGTAGGATTTGGAAATTTATGAAGTTTAAGAAACACATTTGGACTTTTCTTTGTAATGCTTTTTAATTTGGCGTAAAATCAACATAATTTCCATACCATTTCATGTTTTTCAAATGCATGTTTATCTGAAAATAGAATTTCAGCTTTATTTCAAAAGCATAAATCATTTTGTGCGGGTGATAAAACGATTTTTAATTAATAATTTGAAAAGTATTTAAAATTTCAACATTCTGAGCCTCAGGTGCACAGTCATGGGCTTCTATGCTCAAATTTTCAAAGCTCTGCTTTCTGTAGATTTGTCTGGAGAACAGTCATTTTTATTATTATTGA
This sequence comes from Cheiracanthium punctorium, assembly GCA_038373885.1. NCBI lineage: Eukaryota > Metazoa > Arthropoda > Arachnida > Araneae > Cheiracanthiidae > Cheiracanthium > Cheiracanthium punctorium. Next base: position 100,998 of record JAWZYV010014798.1, on the reverse strand, counting down.
TAGATAGATAGATTTGGCATAAAACTGGCATAATTTCCGTGGAATTTAATGTTTTTCAGATGCACGCACGCGCTTCTTTATTGAAGTAATAGCATTCTTGTTAGCTCAAAACATGAATCATTTGATACGGGCGAAACTCGCCAAGCATGGCAACGTAAAAACGATTTTTAATTAATAATTTAAAAAGTAATTAAAAATCTAAAATTCTAAGAAGCCTATAACCACCTCCAGGGTCCCCTCTATATCTAAACCAAAATTCATCCTAATCGATTCAGCGGTTTAGGCGTGAAAGCGTCATAAACAAACAAACTCACTTTCGCATTTATAATATTAGTTAGGATGTTTTACCTTAAAAGTCAGTTTTCCTTATATTACAAGTTTGTTGCCCTAATGTTTTTCTTTTCCCTTCCATTCTTTTAAGCTAAGCCCTTGTGTGTTCACATAATTTAAGTTTTATTTTATTTTTTAATATTTTGGCGATGTTTCGGCACTTAATAAGATGAAATTTTTAATTTTGAGCATTTTCCCGTGCGATTTGACTTTTTACTGGCCTAGGTACTGTTTCGGTCAATCACATTTTTTTTTTTTTTTTTTTCGAATAACGCATGCTTCAAATTCTCGCCATCTTGAAACCAACCGCCATTTTTTTTTAGCCGAGCGCATTCTTTCACACTCGATGCATTTTTCCCGCGCAAGTGGCTCTGGAAGTTTCTCGAAGGACGCCAACGTGCTGACGATAGATGATTGGCCGAGAGGGCCACACGCTCGGGAGCGTGGGCTTGGGACACGGAGGCAGTCCAGTCAGTAGAGGTCGGAGAGCGCTGGAGTAAAGGGGTGAATTTCGTCTTCACGACTGCAAGGAAGCTGGCCGCCGGATAGACTCCGGGCCGCAAAAGGCGATGAGGCGGTAATCGGCGGGAAGGTGACACGACAGTAATGCCTGGCGGATAATAGCAGAGGATCGAAATGCTGACAACGACGAGATATTTTTTTTCAATCTAAGACCATCAGACGTGGGAGAGATGAGTATGATGTGGGAGCGATGATTTGCTGAATATCACAGGTGACGTTTTTTCTCTTCTTTTTCTCGCCATGTGGACTCTAAGATCCTGCAGTTTTTTTACCACGGAGTGCTACGCCCAGTTTGCCAGCCCGTGAACAGTTGAGGACTTTATCTCCTCCTATTCCTCCTAAATTTGGATACAGAAAAGAATTCCCCATGTTTCCATCCTTTCTAGACCATTCTATAGACCCTCTGCTCGCCTGCCCAAGATCCGATGCAGCCACCCGCTTAGACATCGCTGTATTGATCACTTTCTTGTGCCATTTGGCGCGGACGATAATGTCCACTTTCCCTTTAACGTTGTTTTTTTACCTTAGTTTCCAGTCCCCTTAAACGAAATGCTGTAATTTTATTTTTAACTTTCTTTAAATCGATGGTTTTTTTTTTTTTGTTACTTTTCTCTTATTCTACAAAAACTACAATTTTTTTTTTTTTTTTTTAAAGCAAGATTTTGATCATTGCCAGTATATATTTTTAACTATCTTTTTTGGAGTGCTATGAGTGAAAAAATCTACATCTCTGTTTATTATTATTGAAGTGTTTTATGGGAGGCCTCTCATGGGAAATCAAATGTCATGCATGTCTGCTAAAATGTTCAGTTCCTTAATGTCATCTTTGGCCCAGTGCCCTTTGTAAGCAGTGAGTGTTAGTAATGGAAATTTTGCAGCAAAGATTTTGTAATGTTCTACCTGTGAACCTGTTAATACAAGTGGTATGTTAATCAATGAGAAACAGTTGTTAATCATGTTTGTCAGAGTTCATAACATTGCAATAGTATTCTAATTTAAATAAATGTTAACTTTTCTTGCTAAATTTTTTGTGTCATCCTTGTATATGCACGTTACACCCACACCATTTTTCTTTTCAGCTGAGGTACTTCCGACCAGTCCTGGGGTTCAGGTTAATATTTTTGGTGCCTTGCCGTTGCATTTTATCACACAACACAAATATTTTTTTTTCTAACATCATAAATTTTTTTTGCAACACGGCAGCATTGAAAAAAAAAAAAACTGGGGATTTTTTGGTGAAAATCTGAGATAGTATGAATCACCCCATAATGATAGATGTGACAGTTTCTCAGATTATTGTTCTTTATACATATAAAATTTTAAACCTGTATAATACGACGATCTTTCCTTTATATGACTCTCTCAGTTATATGACTTTTTTCTATGGTCCCCTGAAAGTCTCAAAGTGAGAGGTCACTGTATTTGCACACGAAAATGACTCAAAAACACCCAATGCACCTTATGTTAATAAGCCATACACTGCAAAAATCAATCTGGACTCAAAAATTATAAAAGAATTTGTGTGTAGAATGCAGAGAGAAAATCTGTATTTGGTAATTAAATTTGCAGTAAAATTCGTTAACTGGTAGATTAAAAAATCATGTAGTTATTTTTATTTATTTACTGTAGCTATAAGTAATCTCTTGTGCCCTACCCCCCATTTTCAAAATGTTGGCATGTACCTGATAAATTGAAATCAGTGAAATGTAAGAAGTCACTTCTTCAGAGTGGGAAGATTCCTTAAGATTGAATCCAAGAACTAAGCTATAAACACAGGAATTACATTTTTAGAAAGATCAATAAAGTTTTTACAGGTATCAAACAGCAGAATGCTTCTCATAACTATAAATATTTATATAGAAGTAAATTGATTTATTGGTCGTAATTCCTTTTATTGAGTGCAGACTTTAAACAAAGTGCAGATATGATGTTTTGTCAAATAAATTACACATTTAAAATAAATATTCAAATTCATGATTAAATCCAGAACAAATTCACACTTCTCAACTCTTTTAATACAATTACCTTTTATTTTAGTAACATCAAAAATAATTTCATTAATAAACTGAAATTATAGAAACATTGAAAATAGTGAAAGAAAACAAGAGGAATTCATGCAATTTTTTTTTTTCTCTTTTACATTAAAAAATTAAAAATCACTGCTATTACTCAATGATTAATTGGAAATGAAGCCGTAATATAGTCAAACTCGTTTATAACCAGAAAACTGGAAATATTTGGTTCATACAATGTTGAGCTTGAACATAACTCACTTTTAATGAGCAAGCCCCACTTATATTGAGGAATATTTTTGTGATTCATGTAAAGTTTCCATCTCCTCAGCTCATCTAATCCTTTCTTGGAAAAATTCCTTTGACAATTTCAAAGTCAATGAAAGTGAATATAACAATGAATATGTTTAATTTCAACTTGAACTGCCCCCAATATACTCAGTGGCTTTTGAGTATACAGAAAAAACTGGGCGTATAACTGATCACGTTTTTCAATTCATAAGTCTTCTCAAATGAACAATAATACTAGAGAAAGACAATAAGACAGTAAAAGCAAATTAACTAACTTGTTTTGTAAAATGTAGAAATAAAAAATAAATGAAAGAAATATTGTAAATAACTATGAATATTTAAGATTTTTTCTTGAACCTGTTTTTTATAAGCACTTGGCTATAGCATGCAAATATTGTGGTCCCTTCACATTCATTATAAGCAAGTTCAACTGCTTAAGCTAGTTTAGTTGAATTTAGCAAATCTTAATGAAAACAGCCCCATTCTGTGCCCTTAAATCAGCTCTTCTACTTGTTTGTATATTGCATTAACCATGCTCTTCCAATATTTCCAACTTAACAGCATAAAAGTAATTTTACAGTCAGAATTTTGGAACATCATAAAATGAAAAATTTTCCAAGCAAAACAATATTCTGTTAGATTTTCAGGGAAATATACTGTGGTGTAGTGTACTCACCACAAGTTCTAAAACAAAAAGAGTACTCTAAATATGCACAATTAACGTATGAGACAGTTATTGAGGTTAGAAGTGTATTAATATCTATCAAATTCTGTACATTTAACATTTATCAGTCGATTACATGTGCAAATAATCATAAAAATCTTTCGATGTTGGAAATATGAGAAATTGCATCTTCCTGCCAAAAGAGCTTATTTTGCAACTGCTGTCGTCAACTTCTCGAATCTCTGTGAAGATTTTTCAGAAACACCCCCATGCTGCAGACACAGCTTCTTGGGTGGTCAGTCGTCATCGGTGACTATCAAAAGAAGTCAGCATTGCTGTGTCCTGTGTAGTACTGGCCTAGATCACACCTTTTAAGCTTCATGGGAAACTGAAGGGGTCCTTTTTACAGTTCCATGTGGGTTTACGATGGATTAGCAACTTGTCACAGTTACTTAAAATTGCATATTTGTTAAATATTTATATTTGTGGAGTTCAGTATTCTCGAAGATTGAATTTTTCTCATTTATTTACTATCTCAGAAATTGAGAGGCTCTTTGAATTTCTGAGTGGTTTTTTTTTTTTTTTTTAATATTTTAGTTAAAATTTTATGGCATTTACTTGAAAATAATGGCTGTTGTTGACATGGAATATTGGAAATAAATTGTAGCAACACTACATTCTTTAAGAATGATGTAGTTTATATTCATTAGATCATGCAGAGGAGAAGACTTTTTGAATGATATCAGATACTTTTCTGGTCACTTTTTCTTTTCTTTTAAATTAAAACAAAGGCTTGTTTGGAAGAGGGCAGTTTTAATGCTTTTTAGAAGTTTTTATTGGATAGATAGTATATATATATAGAGAGAGATTTTTTAAACACATAAATATCTTATAATATTGTAAATAATGTTTTATTAAAAATATAATCTCATTTAAAATATTTTCTAAAACTTTTTACAATGTTTTCTGATGAATAAATGCAGCCTTCAAAATTTGACTGAGAAAATCCATCACCACCAGCAATCAACAGGGGCTCTTTTGATAACACAACGCATCCTGGTTTATTTACATAGCTTTGTTCTACCTGGAAAGGTAATAATTTTAATACATTTGGAGAAAACTTGCATATAATGATGCCAATATTTTAAAATAGATACTTCTAAATGAAATTTTTTTTTGGGGGGGGGGGGGGTCATGCCATGTTATATTGCTCACCTGGATGTTAATGCAATGTTTTTAGTGGTAGTATGTCAAGTGGGAAGAACTAGATCTTTGATAAACAGTGGTGGCACAAGACTTTCCCTGATGGGGGCCACCACTACCGAAGAGGGGACACAAATGTAATATACATGTACAAGTTGTCCCCAAAAGATGGTAACAGGCTTTAATTCTTTATCCATTAGAGATAAGTAAGCAATGTAAATTGAAAAAAATGTTCAAAACAACTATATCAAGAAAAAAAATTCCTCCAGTTAAGTTTCAGAAAGTTACACTGTTTAAATTTATATATGACCTCCATACATAAATTTAGTCAATAGTCAATAAAATGTGCTCCATACACTTATGAGGTAATGCACAAAATTTGAGAATTGTATTCTAAAAGATGCGAAAAATATGAAGATAAATATATGCTGACATAAACCACTTTTTAATGTCTCTCATTAAGGGGAAAAAATCACATTGGATGATTGCATTTCATGGGACATACAGAAATTACAAAAGAAAATAATTTTTGGATTCTAGCAATAAACATTTGCATTTAAATTTTCACTTGTGCATCACTTTATTAATGAATTGGGTACATTTTAGTAACTGGAATTTTTTTTTTTTTTTTTTTCGGGTATCATACTATTGCCTACGCAATGCAGTTTTTAAGACTAGGGAGTACGTAGATGGCACTATTTTGTCCTGTAAGAACGGATCACTGCCTTATTACACTATGAGAGCTATGTTTATATTCCTCGTATTTTTAAATTGGTACTTATGTATTACACCGGCAGACTGCCCAGACAAGCGATTTTCAAGATAAATGTCAAGATAAAATTGTCAAGATAAATGTCGGAGTACACTTGACGAAAAAATAGTTTGGCAGGATGACCATCGGGATAATAGTACGGAAATACCTTTAGATTTATTTATATTATTTTATAATTTAAAATCCGCATCAGTTTACGATGCAAACTGATATGGATGTTAAAGTATGCATTAAATAGCATATTATCTCTCTATATAAAGTATGCCCTCACTGGTTGACTCGCTCACGCATGAACGACTAGACAAAACTATTGGAGATGTAAATATGAAATTTTAAGAGCTTACTCATCTTGTGCCAAAGGTGGTACCCGCCACTTATTTTTTAAAATGGAATCTTTTGGAAAACTGTGAAATCCAACTGTTTATCCATCATTTTCTTTCAAAGAGCAATAAGAATTACAATATGGTACACAACAGTGTACCATTTTCACCTAATTATTATACAATGTAATTATTTATCCATACAATATAAACTAATATCAAATATAATAAAGTAAATGTTTAAACATGTTTAAATGGCTCAAAAACTCAACACATCATTGATTACATTCAAACAGCCAGAAAACACAAATGTTGCCAGGATATAAGAGCACCCCTAGTGGTCATTTTAGTGAACTAAGTTTTTGCCATTTTATTACTGAAAGTCACTACCTTTTCCCGGCCTTTTCTTGATATTGCATAGGCAAAGATCATACTCAAGTTTAAGAAGTTAATTTTTTTAAACAAGATGAATTTTTTCTTGAAAGTCTTTATTCCAACTACCAGTTGCAGAATTTTCTGTACCAGTCTGCAACGCAGATTTAAAAATACGAAAATAGTCTGCAAGCTAAACTGCTGGTATGTATCAGGTTAGCCATAAAATACACATTAAATTAGCAGATTCATCTTATATGTCAAATATGCAGCATTTGCTCAATTTAGAGCATTCATTTTGCCTATAATTTCAAGTTGTGTAGATTTTTTTTTCTTCTTCAGTTACATAATTTTGATAACCAGTATTAGAATTACACCCCCTTTTTTTGTAAAATTTTCTGTGAAGTACTGGCCAATAAATCTCTTCTGCCAATTCACTTTTTCCAAATAGCATTTTAATAAATTTTATAAGCACGTTTAATATTTTAATGCAACAAAATTTCAAAAGTTCATTGAAAAATAAAAACTCACCCAAGATTAAGAAATATTTTGGCAAAACAATCATTTTAACTGTTGATAACAAAAGTTAGCATAATGGCTTGCATTGAATGAAAATATAATTATTCACAAAAAGGATGGAGAAAGATTTGATATTAAATCACTGGGTGCAGTCGGTGATATCGTTCAATCTGAACTCTTGAAATAGTCTGCAGACCTTCTCAAGAATCTGCGACGGGCGTCGCATGGTTTCTGCGACCAGGTTCCTACTTAGTTTGAACCTTTTCCCAATATTATTGCCTACTTATCTCTAATTAATAAAGAATAAAAATATGGTACCACCTTTTTGGGACACCCAAATTATAACATACATTAACCACATACATGCATGCATACATGTAAACAAGGTTGTCAAGAAATAAGTTGCTCAATTCAGAGAGCTGTAGAATGTTTTCTATAGGCCTAAATGAAATAGCACATACAGTGAAACCCCTCTAAACGGCCAATTTTTCATGGCACGGATTTTTTGGCTCATAGACATATTAAAATAACCTCTATCAGCAGCCACCTGACCCTCTCTAAACGGACACTGAGTGGGATCGCCCATCTCCTTTTTCGGGAAATTCTACTCACTCCATGCTGTAATTTTGAGCGGAAAATCTCAAGGTCATGTTTATGGTCGAATATAAGTCCCAGGAATAACTGGAGTTGAATCTGTTATCACTTTTCTATTCTCCCCACTCCCTTAAGATGGGGAATCCCTTGGACAATCAGGTGTTGAAGTTGTCCTACAAATGAATTTTTCTCCCTTTCAGGCACTAATTCCATCCCTGACGAGGAATTTCCTGATGTTTGTAATGGCGAGCAAGCTAAACTTTTAACACAAGCAACTTCAGGCAAAATCGATGAAATTATCGAAAATTCCAAAGCGGTTACAAACTAACCGATTAGAGATCTGCTTTTTAAAGTAAAAAACAAATTAGAAAAAATGGTTGTTTCAGAGAAAAGTAGAAACTTAAAACAGACACAAATTGTATCATTTTCAAAAAAATGTAAGATAGCATTAAATAAAGTACTATTTTCTCTTTAGATAAGTCTCATATTTCATTTTAAATAAGGAATATGTGCTAGACTTGTTTATATTACGCATTATAGCAATTATCTTATAATAGTAAATAAAACCCTTGAGAGCGGCCAAATATTCTCGGTATGGTGGGTTGGCTGCTCAGAGAGGTTTCACTGTACATCGATACCACAAAATTTCATTTACAGACAAATCAAATGATGCATTTGGTGTTTATTATTAAGTAAAAAATTTTACAAATGTTATTAACATAAATGGTGTTAAATTTAGGGGGCTACAAATGTTAAACTGTTACAGTGCCCTCGTTAAGTAACAACTCTTTTATAACATCAAACTATGCATCCCTTGCCTATAGACATAGATGCAGCTTTGTAATGGAAGGCACATGGGGGCTCCTTTCTTACTGTAAAATTTGATTCACGGTAAATTTCACTATAAATGATTTGTAAAAAATTTCCGTTAACATTACAAAATTTTAATTTTTAGAGTAATTATTTTAATTACCCATTAAAATATAGAGTTTGCAAGTGTATATTCATTCACAAATAGCTATTTTGCATGGACTAGGGGGGGGGGGAAGACCCCCTAACTCCTCTAATTACGTTCGTGTCCACAAGCCCATGGTCATAGCATCATAAATAGCTGTCTGATCTTGTCACTGAGTTTAACTGTGTATCATGTACTGTCTAAGTATTTATTTAATAAGCAATATTTCTTCTGCCCCCCCCCAAAAAAAAAACCCTTTAGGGATAATTTCAAGGCAATTTTTAAAGTGTTTTCATTTTATTTCTTCACTTTTTTTTATGGGCGAGGGGGGGGGGGGCTTCAAAGCTCCCTACAGTTCCCTCCCTGGGTGCTCCTATGACCAGAATCAGCAATTCCTTTAGAGCTGCAAACGAATTCCGTCCATCATACATTAGAGATGAGTTCGGGCTCATTTTTTGAAGCCCGAGCCCGAGCAATATTATTTAATTCTGAGCCCGAGCCCAAAATTTCAGCTAAAGATGAAAAAAATCCAATTACTTCATTGATAGAATAAAATGAATTTTGCCGTTAGTGCAAATTAAAGACAAATATAGTTGCAAACCCTCAATGCACTTTCTAATTCTTTATATATCCATGTTTATCAAATAATGTCGGATCTTATGACTAATTAAGCAATATAAGCTGCCGTTCTGAAAGATCCAAAGAGCTTCACGCACCTTCTAGGCACCAGTGCCACTATTTTTTTTTTAATAGTACAGTCAACTCCGGTTATAGTGAACCCGGATATATTTAACCATCGGCTATAGTGAACGCAAACCATTAGTCCCGATTCATATACAGTATCTCTATCCATCATGAAGACACTTGGGTTGTAGTGAATTTCGGATATCGTGGACGAAATTCGATGGTCCCCAGAGGTTCACTAAAACCGGAGTTGAGTGTACTTTATTTTCCTCATGAATCACTTTTTAAAATCTGTTTCAAGGAGTATGTTCAATAAAGGGAGAAATTTTTCACTAGCCCAAGCCTGAACGCAATTGTGAATTCCAGAGCCTGGTTCGGGCTCGGGCTGAGCCCGTCTCATCTCTATCATACAGGGTGCATTCTGATAGTAATGTGCATGATTTTATTGTGACACAACTATCCATCGCTGCATGCTTGGATTGGTTGAAAAATGTGGTGGGGGATCTGTCCTTCCAAACGCACTTGGTCTCAGTTTGCTCCGAGCAATAGGAGCGGTAGGACGTGTCTTCGCATAAAGTCTTTTTTTCGATTGTGCCACGGCACGATGGACTGTTCACTGGAACAGCAGTACCCGATAAAGTTTTGTGTGCGGCTTGGGGAAGAATTTGAGATCTCAAGGTGGAAGGTGGCACAAAGCCTTCAAGGAGGAGTGGCAGATGGTCACTGATGACCGCTGTACTGGATGCCCAAGAACAGCCCTAACCGATGAAAACATCCAGTGTGTGCGCGAAGTTTTGAAGTTAGACCGTCAGTTAATCATCCAGGCAATCGCTAACACCTTGAACTAGTCAAAATGTGTGATACATGGGATTGTGATGAAGGATTTGCAAATGCAAAAGGTCTGTGTGAAGCTTGTGCCGAAGGTGTTGACGGAGGAGCAGAAAGAACTTCGAGTTTTGTGCAGTGAAGAATTATTGGAATTGATTAGAAATGATACAGACCTGACTTGGCTCCGTGTGACTTTTTTTTGTTCCCCTGACTGAAGAGAGAGCTGAAGGGAAAGCACTGGGAGTCGGTAGAGAACATCCATGCTCATGTTACAAGATTCCTAAGAGGCATTCCAGACAAGGAGTTCCAGGGTGCCTTCCAGGCATGGCAGAATCGTCTCCCGTAAGTGTATTAATGCCCAAGGGGACTATTTTGAAGAATTTTAACCATTTGTACAAATAGGATCAATGAATCTATTTTTCCCAGAAACTGCACATTACTTTCAGAACGCACCTTGTATGAAGCAGCAGGGCCATCCTAAGGTGTGTGCAATTGCATACATGAAATTTTGAGAACTTGACACCAAAATGAGAAAAAATATTTAAAAAATAATATAGTAAAAATTATAATTTTAATGTAATATTGAATGCAAATCAGCCAATTGAGTATGTTAAAAACTTTTCAGTCAGTTAAAGTAAAGTTATTAAGTCAGTTAAAAGAATCAGTACTAGAAGTCATTTAAGTAAAAAATAATGAAATGGTACTGAATACTTTACTTTGAGAATTAATGTTTGTTATTACTCATTAGTTTTAGCTTTTGTTTTTCAATCTCTTTAAAATGAAAACTTCAAGTAATAAGTTTTGAAGAATTTCAGATATAGAACATCCATTTTTCGAGGGTTCACTTCATTCTTTTTCGTAGTAAGTGGTGCCAAAACACATTCTTGCACACACAGCATTTTGCTTTTAAGCCAGCTCTTTAAAACAGATACAGGGTGCCCAGCAATTAACTGAAAATTTGGAACTACAATAACTGCTTATTAGCATGTCATACTGACGTAACATTTGGTGACACAACACTATGCGGTTTACAATTTACGAAATGTGTTTGAATTAATGCAAGTTTTCATTTTGTGCTGTGATGCAGTACTAGACAGATACAAAGATGCAAGCAGTTTTCAGTAAAAGTTTGCGTCTTTGCAAGCAGTTTGCAGTAGTAAAATGCCAAATTTGACCATCTCCTCTGAGGAGGGATATCATAGAGGATCTTCATTTTCTGGCGAAAATTTCGGCCACCACACTGCAAACTGTATGTTCAGTTTTTTGGCCAACCTTGATCTTAGGCTTAGCCATATTGTTTTAAGTAATGGGAAGCACTTCGAAGCTCTTGTGCATTGAATCTGAATGAGTGTACTTATACGTGAAGTAAATATTTTTCTTTTATCTCTTCTCAAACTCTTTTACTAAACAATTCAAATTTTTGGTTAATTGCTGGGCACCCTGTAAGAGGTCTAATGCATTCACATGCCATGCCATATGCAAGATGATACAGAAATTTGCAGCAACTGGATAACTTGCCATTCCTCAAAGCAGAGAACAAATGCAAATCCAGTCTTTTTATGATGAAAACATGGCTACTGTGGTTGTTGAAGCCTTCAGTCAGTCAGTAACCAGCAAGCAGTTGTGGTAGTGTGAGTGTGTTATATGTTTCCCTTGTAGCATATCAAATGTTTTAAGTGTATTACAGCACCATCTATTGATGGATTTTTTGTGCTAGATTTTTTTAATTTAAAAATTTTTAAATACATCATTTGATTTATCTATAGTTTAAATTTTATCTAATTCCTACTTATAGAATGCAGTCTAAGGCCATCTGAAGTGAGCAATCTATTTCATGCTAATCCTGCATATTATATAGAGTGCCTTAAAAACCCTGACAAGTCTTCTTTGCTGTTTTTATAAGTATTTATCATTCTGCAGTAAAATTTTCTTTGGAGGAAACCTTTTTACTCAACATAATATTTGTGTGGAGTCGTGTGATTTTCAGAAACTGTGTGTCAGGTTTCTCATTTAAAAATCCACACTTACGAAATGTACCACATATAAAAGTTTAGTTACCTGTGAGTATCTCCATTTATGAAATTTAATAAATGATGGTTCTGGATAGCCTGGCAGGACATTTTCTAAATGGTCAAGAATTGCTTTTTGGACACTAGAAGAATCACTATCATCAATATGAGATTTTCCAAATTCTTTTGATGAGTGAACAGCAATGGATGGAAGAGCAGATGTATCTAAAATGAGGGGTGGGATAAAGAAAAAAAAAAATTCTATTCAACTGTTAGAAAATGATTTGTAGACTTATAGAAGGCTTATTCTTAAAATTCTTATCATTCTTATATGCTAATTAAGTTTAAAAAAGAAAATTTGTTTCCCAGAATCAACTTTTTAAAAAACTGTTTTAGTTGAAAAAACACTCAAAATACTGGTGTTAAACGATAAAGTAATTAAAAAACTTTGTAAAAAACACACATAAGAAGTAAAAGGAAAGAGGATACGCGTTTCGTTCAAAAATTTTTTGAACGAAAGGAAGTTCAAAACAATTTTTGAACGAAACGCGTATCCTCTTTCCTTTTACTTCTTATGTGTGTTTTTTACAAAGTTTTTTAATTACTTTAAACTGTTTTAGTGTTAAATATTTTTGTAAATTAAAAAAAAAAAGAAGAAGAAGAAGAAGAGAGAGAGAAAATGATATAGTGTTTTTTACAGGACTGAAGTATTATTCATTGAAGGCTTTAGAATATTCTAGTATTTGTTAACTGTTAAAAGAAAAAAAATCTTAACTTACTTCGCTTTCGATGATCTAGTGAACAAAATCGTATAACATCATCATTTGAAGTGTATTTTGCAACCCATGGTATATTATCAAAATATGTTGAACTATTATCATAAAATAAGCCCAAGGCAAATCTAGATGAATATGTTATTGATTTTAGATTTTCCAGCTCTTCACCTAAAATGAAAATTATGATAATTTGAATTTAATTATACTATGCTGCATAACAATTTAATGACTGTATTGCATTCTTATATATATTTTAAATTCAAATTGCTAAAAATAAACAAAATAAAAAGAGTAGGTTTTGAAATAAGTATAAACAAATTAACATGCACAGTCAGCACTGAATTTGTCATTTTAAATTTTCTACTGCAGTAAAACCTTGCTGTAATGATATTCAATACAACAGTAAATCTCTATATAATGATAAAATTTTGCAGTCCTGTGGAATTTCCATACAATATAATTTGTCCTTGATATAATGATATATCCCTCAAAAACGATAATTTTATTTGGTCCCTGAAATATGGCTGTATCAAGGTTTTACTGTATTTACTTTTGGTGCCTGATTGTCTACTGTTCTGTACAGACAAAAGTCTCAGGATAAAAACAAGTCAGGGCCAGCTTTACCATAAGATAAACCTAGGCAGTTGGTTAAGGTCACCAATGAAATACTCTTTTTTTTAAAAAGATTTTTACTTAATTTTTCCATTTCTTAGCTTTATATTTGAGCTGCTAATGACTTATTCTTGAAAGGTGTCATCACGTCAATCATCTCTATGCAATTTTTATCCTTCACAATTATAACTAAACAGTAGCATAGCCACGATTTTATTTTATTTATTTTATTTTTTTTTGGGTGGGGGGGAGGCTGGTTATCAAATTTAAAGCTAAAGTTCAACTGTAAGCTAAGTAAAGGGTCCCATTTTTTTTTTTGGGGAGGGAGACCCCTCTGGCTACGCCCCTGTGACTGAATGGGTCACATCTTTAAAATGACCTGTTTAACAATGACTTGGGTGAGAGATGTCACTAGATAATCTTAATGAATTGCCATGCACCAATTGTAGGTTGCAACAAAAGATAACTGATGACCATCCCTTATTAGTGGTTTTGTACAAAGAGGAGACTTGTTTGTTTTTGATCAACCCATGTGCCATAGGTTTCTATGTAATACACAACCTGATTAACATGTTTTAACATATGATGGCAACTACTTTTGCACTATATGACTGTACTACAGATAGCAGCTGAGGCCTCCTCCCTCCCATGATTATTATTTATAGGGCCAAGGAACCCCATTGTAAAGGTTGCCATTGCCAATTTTCTATTTTATATTACTGGCTTCCTGTTTCAGCTTGGAGTTGTAAAGTAGAAGGTTAGAACCAAAGTAGAAACGTGTCTTTCATGCCAATGAATATGAAGAAAATGTGAGTAACTCCCGATTCCCCAACCCTGCAACAATACAAATCACTAATGGTTCTTCACCCAATGCAGTAGTGGACTTTAAAAATGGATATTTTTGAACAATCTAAATGAATTGCCATGCTTTTTGCACCAACACAGATGTAGAAAACAAATCGGATCAAAATCTTAATGATTCAGGTGAAAACCAAGTTTACTTTCTGTGTTGTTGGCAAAGGTGACTTAAGAGTACTTGATACCACTTTGCAAATGTAAAAAAGGGAGACTTTAAGAAAATCCAAACCTTAATGAATGAGAAAACATTATATAAGCAATTATTTCATTTTCTTAGTATAAACTAAAATTCACTTTCTTTTTTACTTTTTCTTACCCATATATGCTAGAAAAAAAGTCATTGTATTTTAACCAAATTTTCAAAACTAAGTTTACCCCCCAAAAATTTTCACATTTAAAGAAGAAATTCTAGTAAGGAACAGACCCTACACTCTAAGTTACAATCATCCGGACCAGTTCATTTAGAAACTATTTTGCATAAAATCTTGAAAATTGAATAGGTATGAAAATAATCTTTTAATCAAATCACATAAATTAAAAATGCAAGATGGCACCTGACACATTTTAATTTTCATTTAAAATACTTTTGGCAGTACCCCGTCCACCAGGTGGTACCATTGCACAAGCACTGATGGAAGGCTTTCAAATGAAAAGAATTAGAAGAAATCTTTATATTATTAATTTATGTCACTTTATTAAATGGTCATTTTCGTACCTATTCACCAAATTTCAAGGTTTTATACAAGTACTAGTTTCTATATAAACTGGTCCAGAAAATGTAACATAGTGAATATAGGGGGCTATTCTTACTAGGTCTTCCTCTTAAAATACCTTGAATCTGAAAATCTCCTGTTTAGGAGTTGGTTTGTGTATCTGCTATCACCATAACTCCAAAATAAATTATATCAGGAAGTCAAAATACTTTATTCTAAATTAAGATTGGCTGCTAAAGCTTTTTTTTTTTTAACTAAGTTTGATTAAATTAAGGAGACATTATGTTATTTTCTGTTTTAGTTTTTCGAAACCTCAATGAAGCACTTAGCAATATTCAAATTAAATAATCAAGTGACTTTTCTAGATTTTTTATTTTTAAAATTCCTTTGAATTTGTGTGTACAGTTTATCACAAATGTTGTTTTTAATTGCAATTAGAGTGAAAGATCAACGAGATGCTCTTGAGAGATCTTTGATGTAGGGTAAATTTTATGGTACATTTAAAAAAGCGCACTCGTAAACTATCTTAAAACTAATCAAAAGCAAAGTTCTTTCTTTTTCTAGAAGATTCTCAGTTCAGGTTGAGGAGTGCGGTCCCTACGTCTTATGAAAATATCAATAAAAAGTATATCATGAAAATTAGCTCAAGTCATACTAGAGCTGCCGCAACACTTCAAGTACTATTTACATCTATTATTTTTAATTATAAAAATGGTTGTCCACATCATGTAGTGTATGAGGTATTAATGTGTGCTACAACTTAAACCTATAAAACAGTATGATGTAGAAATAAGACATGTTGAGAATGAGGAATTTTCTCTGCAAACTGTCAAGCTTTTCTTTCTTTTTGATCACAAATGACACTGAAATGGTTTTTGTGTTATGATTTTGCAACAATCTCAGGTTAGTACTCATGATGCAAGCTTTATATCAAGAATCAAATAATTTTGCTTTTTTTAGATTCCATATCACTGGAATCAATTCCAATTACACATGTAAGAAAAATGTTCGTTTCCTACCATGCGAAGAACGGGAATGCAGCTAGTACACTTATAATGAGAAAGATTCTTAATGCAGTGCATATATTGCAGAAAGTTGAATCTAAATCATTCTCAAAAAGAAATGTTGAAGTTGTTAAAGGTTCTTGGAATAATTCAGACTTTCTTTTTATAAGTAAATTTTTCAAGCTAACAATTTGTTTAACAATTCTACTGATCTAATATCTTTATTGTTTTCATCTTTCAAATAACTTTCAAATCATTGCAATGTCTTTTCAAGATTTGAGTTTCAAACTTTTAAGTTTTTGAGATTGCATAAAAGTCAAAATATTCATTATGTTCTCTTAAGTGATCATACATTTCCTGTAATGAATAACTGGCGGTATCTAAAACAGAATAAAAGAAATTTATCTTAAATAATTCTTTTGGATCCGACAATGTTTAATCTGCATTTCATAATTAAAATGCCACTCTCTTTTCCAGATTTTCATTTTATCCATTTTTCAACTTCATTTCTATAATAACTGCTAATTCTTTTGAAGCTATCAATAATTTTCAGTATCATCTAATCTTTAATTTTTCTAATGCTATTAATACAGGGTGCAATGTTAATGCTGCTTGATTTTAGCAATTTACTTACTACAATGATTCTGTTTAATAGATCTTGACAGAGTACTAAGGAACATAAAAACTGAAAAACTTTTTAAGTTTCCTACAAAGAGTTTAACTTCATGCCTTGTTACATTTACTTTGCTATCATCTTCCATTATTTCAAATAGGATATTGTATATTTTACCAATTTGATAGCAAAGTAAATTTAAAGCATCTATGCATGGTGAATCATGAACATAATATATAACACATAGGTACTCTATACTCGAGGCAAACCCAACCTGATAGTGGAGGTAAAGCTATCGACTGTATGATTCCATCACTCTCAAACAGTTCTTTTCGTTTGCCCTGCTTATTACAGAACTAAGACATTTTTCATCTATTAAGTGCTAAAATAAACTGTATGTTATAAAATAATTGCATATTTGTGTAACTTCAATGCAATAATTAAAAGGATTAAGAAGTTAAGTCAGAAATCAGATGTAACGCCTTCCCACACGCTTGACCAATGATAGACCTCTTTTGCTGGTGAGAATTTAATACTGTGGATTTGCCTGGTGATTGGGTTGCTTTGTGATGTTGACAGCCAAATACTTGGAAGGAGAAACGAATGTCAGAGCAATACATGTGGAGAGTAGTGAAATGGCTCCTCTAGCTTTCAGCTTTGCTATCAGATTAGGTTTGCTCCTGAGTAGAGTCATGAAGTCCCATTTTTCTATGCTTTGCAGATTTCCTGTGGTTCCAGCTCAGACCCAATGAAGTATTTTGCAGTTAGAAGAAAATGTATGAAAATGAATGCCTATCTCTGGGAGATCTCCTTTAAGTTTTCTTCTTTGAAATAATCTTCAAAGAGATACATATAAAAGCTGCTTAAGTGACACTCTCTCTTCATTTCTTTCTTGTGAAAAAAATAGACTTTAGATGCATTGACTTTTCATATCACTACCATCATGCTAAAAACCCGAATCTACAAATTTGGCAATTTTTACCAACATACATTTTTGGGGTCTCTAAACAATGCTGTATACTATGCCAAAGCTCCAAATCTTAATTTCAAATAGTAGTTTACATGAGAATTGACCATTGTGTTTCAAGTATCTACATAAGCTAATGAAGCAACAAAACTTTGAAGGCGTTTTTTTCGGAACCAGGAAGATGCAGATTCGCATTTTTGGCAAGGTAGTAGCAATATATTGAATAAAGAAAAACTATTGTGAATATTTTTCAAATTTTACTGAGATTTTGAATTTTAATTGGTGCCCTTCTGAAGACAGTACCCTGATGCAATACTTATACTGTGTGAGGCTGCCTCATGTTATTGCTCATACATCATAGCAATATGCAGTGACAATTTTTCCTTTTGCAAATGTTATGGTTTTGTTGGAAAACAAGAAAATTTCAACTTGTAATGTAAGTAGATACTTATCAACAAATTGATAATTTTGGCTGGTATAAAAGATGATACCTTTAAATATAGATACAAAAGATCATACCTTGTACAAAAGATAATATTCCATCCAACTGAAGAAGTTGAGGCACAGGTATGGTAAATATCACTGCATCACAGACAAAAAAGGCATTATTTTCACAACATAATGTCCACTTGTTGTCACTAGCAACAAAATTGGCAACTCTTTGACCAAATACAACTTCACAATCTAAAATATAAATTAGTTTTTAGACTATCATGAACATGTAGTAACTACACTGCTTAAATGCTAAACAATATGCTAATGAAATAAAGGGGCTAAGCCTACATGTTTTAGCTTGAATTGTTTATTAACTATTATTTTTTCAATTTAATCATATTTAATTTAGAATTTTGCAAGTTATTCCCAGCTAATCTTAATATCAGGTTCGTAAAATTATTTTGCTTATGATGTAATTTTCCATCAGAGCTTCCTATATGAAAATATCTTGTAGAATGTATAAAATTTCGCATAATTGTACAGAACTATGGTGCATTTTTCTATTGACTTATGGAATCATTTTTGTAAAGATAAACATTTAACTGCTAATGCAATTTTAAATGTGTGATGTAAAAATGGCATTGATCATGCTTCTACTTTAAAACAATTAGCTTGGAATAAGACCACTGAAATGCTACTTCTAGTAATTCTTATATCCAAGATTCATGCAGAAGAACAAATTTAAATAATTTAATAAAGATGCCACCCCTCCCAAAAAAAACCTTGTTTAAGGGTAATATTTTGCTTTATAGTGCTTTGTTTATGTAGGTACATAAGCTGTTGTTTTAAATTCAGCCCCTCCCAAAAAATTTACATTGCTTAAGGACAGGGATGGCAACTATGTGGCAAGTGTCCAAAGTTTGGCAGGCTATAATATGAGACTCCCCTGTAATGAATACCCCCTTCCTAATAAAAAAGAATCATCAAAATCAGTCCACATACTAAAAAATTATTGCTCAACATACCTAAAAAAAGTTGATTAAAAGAAATACATAAAACTAATATTCCCATTTAAAAGCAGTAGGGTTTGGCACTTTTTCATGAAATATAAAAATTATCGCCAAGCAGGGATTAGTTTTGGTAACTTATTTTTTGGTTTCAAACTTGGCAATAAATTGGCAACATTATTACTATCACTGCCATTACTGGAAATACTTCAGGCAATGGTTTAAAAACGTGGCACTGATTTTCTGAATTCCACGAAGCATATTATCATCAGCATTTGACTAAATTAATATGCCTCCCCTAAAGTACCCCCTTTTGAATTAAAAAAAAAATCATTGAGATCAGTCGATGAGGCAAAAAATTATTACTAAACATGCATAATATGTAACATTCCATGGATATTTTAGAATTTTGTATCTCTGTCGAGTAGATGCTACATTGATTCGTAATTTAAGCCTTTTTACTATATATATGTATATATATATAGATTTATTTATTTATATATATATATATATTGACAAATCATCAACCTCTTCCTTTTTGAGGTCCGTTAAAAATGACACTCCATTCTAACCCTCTACACCCCTAAAAGTATTGAATGATACTATTTGTATCAATATTGCACATGTATGCTTTGTACAGCAGTCACCTGTATCTTTTTTATTAGACCAACCTTTATATGTAAATGAATGTAGGTATGTATGTGGTATGAGTGTTCAATAAATCCTCACATGACTGATTTATTTAAAATTTTGAACGGGTACACAGACAAACATAAGAAAAAAGCATACGTTTCTTCAAAAATCTGAAAATCGAACTGTTCCCTTATTTTTAAAATTTTGCAATTTTTGAATCCAGAAAGTAACTCTGATAGAATAAACAAAAAAGTGAACAACAAATATTTTTTCTTTTATTTATTTATTTTTGATAATTTAATATCAAATTTTAAAATTGTGTTAAATTAATAAGCTCTGTCGAAAAAGTTATGTGAATGAAAATAATTTCAAAATATTTGAGATTCTAATTCGTTCAGAATAGCTTCTTAATAATCACACAGGTTGACTTTTTTCTTGAAAGAGAAATAAATAAATAAATAAGAGGGTTTTTTCCCTGATTGAATCAAAGATACAGGAATCACTACATTGAGATTCATGGAATCGCATCTTAAATTAAAAATGAAATTGAGAACTTTTTATGATGTAATTTTGAAATTGCATTAGAAGATAAATTACTACATTAACATGTTTTCATGTAAAAACTACATGAAATAGAAGTATGCTGAATATCTGTATCCATATCTGCAGATATTTGAAGAAATAAAGTTCTGTATCTGTCTGAGCAAAAAGACATTTTTACCCATCTATATCCAGATCCATCAGAGTTAAAAAAAAAAAAAAAAAAAAAAAAAATTATACGCACCCGCTTTTTTTTTTTTTTTTTCAGCGAATCAATCTACCAAAGATCTTTTAATGGCTTTTCAGAATAAGTCAAAGAGATGCGAACATTAAATTATGCTATTAATTTTCTGTTGATTAAACATATTTTTAAGACTGTTTTTAAGTTAATATTTCTGTTTAGCATAAAAAAATCCCTTGTTTAAATTAGTATTTGTAATTTAAGGCTATTAGCATCTATTTAGGTACTATTGGTTTAACTGAGTAATTTCTATGTGGTGGGCTTCATTCCCCACTCCACCTCACCCTGCCACTAAAGAGCTCCATCTCTTATTCTTGCTATAGAAAAAGTATTATTTTAATATACAGTGATAAAATCTTTTTATGGAAGGCTTCGCCTGCTCCTACTTATGCCAATGGTATTTGTGAATAGTTATTAATTATATTTTATGTTACAGAACAAAAACACCATCAGTGTTTCGATACAACATTTTTTCTGCAATTTTCTTAACTAGCAGAAGTATATCATTTATAACAGTGTTCAGTACAGCTAGTGTAGAGACATCCTAAAATTTTCAAGTGCCTAATATATTTAGTTGTATTTATATAACAAAATTACATGACTTTTTCAAACTATTATCGTAATAAGATATAATGAAAAGTCCTGTAGATTTGGAGAGCTGTTTGGTTTGGTAATAATGATTCAAAAATTTAATGCACTTAAAATCCTGTTATAATTTTGAAAAAATGTGATTTTAACCATTAAAATATTTTTTAATTTGTGCATTACATGGGATATGTTGTAATTAGTATTAGTAGTACTGTAGTATTCTGCAACAATAAGTTATTATTGTTGCAGAATATTTTGCACATTGTGCATGAAATCATCATTTCAAGATAATGCATTTTTCAAATAAATGATCCTTTTTCATATTCGTATCCGTAAAGGTGAAAACAAATTATCTGTTTTCAGATCTGTATCTGCAGATATAACTCTTTAGTGATCTGGCATATCTCAAATCAGAAGCAACATAGTACAATATCAAATTTTGAAATTCAGATTAGAAATGACATCTTGATTAAATTTTGTAAATTTGTTAACTAATATGAGAGAAAGAGAGAATACCAAGGCTTTTTACTTTTGCATTGTATTTATTATCACAAATAGTTATGGTAATAGCATAAATAGGGTGATTTTTTCTAATGCCAAAATATTGATTGCAGGATAACTAATAATGCTAGGAAAAAATAAAAGACCTTTACTAAAGTAAAAACATGAATCATGGGGTAATAGTTGCCAATATCCAAAATCAACATTTACAATTTTAACAACTTGTTAGGAAGATATCAACTTCCTTCTGTGCAAAGAACGGGTACTCAATCAGTTCAATTATAAACATCAGCTATACCTGCTATTTCTAAAAAATGTTTCACAATAGAGCCTGATCCTTGAGTGCAAGCATAATTTTCTGCAGCTTTGGAGTTTGATCTTAGACCTTCAACTGTTTCAGATAAAGGCTGCAAAAGTCCAGTTTCTAAAAGCTGAGCATAACATCTTCATAAAAGAAAAGCAAACCATTTAAATAAATAAAAAAATATTTAACCTACATTGAGGACAACATTTTTTGATAAGCTATGTAAACTAAAAGAAATAACATATTTTTGAAAAATTACCAGACAGTTTAATAATTACAGATTCAATCACAAAACTGGATATTCTGGTTCTTTTTTCAATAGTATAGAAGAGAATGGAAACACTTACACACTTTACCACAGGGATGTAAAAATAGGTGTTAAATAATGCCTAATGTCTTAAAAAACGCTCTTGTGAACCATTGATTTTAAAGAAAATATACCTGTTGGCTGTTTCGTAAAATGAAATACATGTATACTATAACATAACAGTGCAATTCGTTTATATAAACACAAGCATAATCTCACTTATTTAAGTTGTCTCTACAAGTCAGAATATTTTTTTAAAAAAGTATTTTATACCTATTATCATTCATAGGTGCCCATAAAGAAGGGTAAGAAAAGGGCTCAACCACCTTTTCAACTACTGTTATAATAAACATTTTTAAAGAATACTGATTTTTGTTTTTGCTATTATTATTTTAGTATTGAAGTGTTTAAATGAGGCTTCTTTCTACCTAATATTCTCAAAAAGGCACTTATGCTTATAAAATAGCTTTCCATCTGTTCGTTAAAGGAGCTTAGAACCATTTGTCAGTTCTGAACCAAATTTGGCACACTAAATAAGACAAGAGAAAGCTATTGCTATTTAAAAAAAAAAAAAAAAATTTTAGTTATTTTGTGGTTAGTCATTTTCATCCATTTTTCATGCACTTTGTCTTGTTGCAAGCTAATTTGTCATCTAAAAACTATATTTCTTAGATCATCAGTACAGAGAAAGCTTTTTCAAATGAGCTATGTTGGAGCATGATACTTTTTTTAAAAAGCAAATTTGTAAAACATCACAAAAAATCGGGATTTTGCAAAGTTTCAGATTATAAGTCTCTAATAAAATGATTTATTAATTGATTTTTTTTAAAGTTGATAATCATATACATGTATTTACATTTTACCTGCTATTAAACAATTTTTTAAAAATGATATTACTGTTTTTTTAATCCCTGCAACGAAAAAAAAAAGTCTATATATTATAGTTTTTCCTTACTTGATTGCAAGGCATGCACAACAGGGTTTCAAACAGGTGACATGTAATTTCAAGGTCTAGCAAGCAGGAGAATTTTAAAAAGAAGCACTTTAGGAAAATTTTCAGCTAAAATCATTTTGTGATTCATTTATAAAATTATTAAATAGTTATAATTACTGTTTAAAAATTAAAAGTTATAGATTTATCTAACTATTAATTTTTAAGCAATGAAATTTGATAGTTATTATTATTATTAATATTTTAATTCTGGATAACAGGATTCAGCATTTTTTTTAAAATTAAATTGATATTGAATTGTTGATTTTTAAACAGTAGAGCATGAAGATTTTATTATTATTACTTTTATTTTAGGATAACAGGACGATATTTTTTAGTGGAAGGATTTAGTGTTATTATTTTTTATTAAGGGATTAAACAATTTCTTGGTAGCTACATCACATACAGCATTTGAAAAATTTAAAACTGATGTTTCTAAAATTCATGTTCACTTTATGCATTGGTGGTTATGAAAATGAGCCACGGGACTAAATTAGCAAATGATTCATTATGAATGATTTTCATTTGATTCCCTTACTTAACAGTCTATAAATGTCCCTTATGCTATCTTCATTGTCTGTACATTTCACTATTCCTCTTCCTCCCCCTTCACTTTCATGTTAGTATTGCCATAACTCACTATTTCTTCCTTTCTCCTTCACCAACATCGATACACCCATCAATAACATACTTCCTCTTATTTAGTTTCATATTCACACAACATTTGTAACAAACATGTACACTTGCTATCAAATCAATTTTCATACACCAGTCAATAGCATTTTGTTCTTTTCCCTTCCATAGCATGAAAAAACTTCATATTCTAAACATCCATTATAGTGATGAAATTCCCTGAAACAGGCCATTAACACACATCAGAGTCCATAAAATACAATCAAAATCACGGGAAATCAAACAAATACTTATTCTCCTTTATCCCAAGAACAGATTTTCCCCCATCTACAATACTGAAATTCCCAACTTCAAACATACCACTCAAGAAACAAAAGTCTTTTCTGGTTGCCATAAATCACGTCACAACGTACCAGCATGAATCACTACTCATTTTTCCCAAGAGAAAGTCTCACTCCAAAAACATAAACAAACTTTGTATTTTATAGACAGCGCCAGTCAATAGAACCAGCCCAAAAAATGTTGCTAAAACTATAAAAAATAGATTCCTTATAGAATTCTTATCATCTTACAACTTAACTACATTGAATAACATCTTTGCATCACAAACCTAGAAATTTTCCTTAAAGATTATTTGCATTTCATTGACATTTTACCAGAAAAGTAGCTGGATCTAAATTTAATATCCTATGATAGAAAATTGCAAAATCAATTGATAGATATGTAAAATATTTTCTTAGCCCAATAAAAAATGATTCATTAGCCTGATATATACAGTCAACCAACATTTATCACAATTATCTGTTCCAGACTCTACTGCCATAAATGAATTTCCACAAGATAGAATTCTTTATTTATAAATTGCAGGGATTAGCACATCTGCCTTCTAATCTCTTCTCTCTCTCTTTTCAACTTTCTCTCTTTCATCCAGCCTGAACAGCAAGCAAAAATCTGTCCTAGCTATGCGATCTTTCTGGAACAGAGATTTTCTCCTTGAGATCTTTTCAGAAAAAAAAAAAAAACAATCTAATTAATATTTCTGCATGGTTGAAAATTTAAAAAAGGGTGAAATAAATGTTTTATCAATGGTACTATATAAAAAATGTAAAATTTTTATCAGTTAGATTTTTCAATGTGACAGTTTCAATTTCAAATTGCGAAAAGTTACCTGAGAAAGTGATCTTTCTTTTAAAAATTCTTTAAAATCTGCAAATTTGAGTCCAATTTTGAAACAAACCTTATTTGAAGAACAATACTTTGTAGTTCCCAATGATATAAGACATGTAGTTTTGGGATGAAAATTTAGATTGCAATAATGCAAAATATGGACAAAACAAAAAACAACTAAAAATTCGATTGCATTTTTTTCAGTAATAGCTTTCTCTTGTCCTAGTTACTCAGTGTGCTGAATTTGGTCCAGATCTGACGAACAGTCTAGG
The DNA here is from genome assembly GCA_038373885.1 of Cheiracanthium punctorium. Classification (NCBI taxonomy): domain Eukaryota; kingdom Metazoa; phylum Arthropoda; class Arachnida; order Araneae; family Cheiracanthiidae; genus Cheiracanthium; species Cheiracanthium punctorium. The sequence continues at coordinate 75,761 of JAWZYV010014798.1, read as the reverse complement.
TGCCTATAGTGAACAGACAAACAGACAAGAAAGCTATTTTATATACATAGACATATTGCAATTTTAAGGTCTACATTTCTGTTTAAATTTTTCTAGGAGTCCAGTGGACTCACACTACAGTGTATTTCAACTTATGCAAATTAGATTTTATGGGAGTTTTTTATGAGTATGTATCTTAGTGCTAAAATGAACTCCTCGCCTGCTGCACAAAATTTTTTGCCAACAGTTAGAAGTGCCCAAATTCATTTATTCATTATTTTATGTGGGCAATGGTAATATATAGTTTGGGAGTAGATTAAAACTGCTTGAGGAGTGTTTATAAGTGTCTTGTTATGTGTTTCAAAAAGTCCCATATTTACCCTATTCCACAACATGAAATTTTCACTTGTGTGAGGTGGGGGTTCTTAGAACGCATCCTTCACAAGTCAAGAGTCTACTGTATATAATCAATTTTCGTTTGAAAACAAATTGAATATTTTTCCATTTTCCAAATTCAACAATAATCTTTAACCCGTAAGCACTCGCGCTGGGGTAAATCTCACCCCAGCGACATTTTTTCTTTGTAAAATGAGAGAAATTTTTTGAGAACAAGTTTGCCCCGTCTTCTACCTTTCAAGGTCAAGGTCTAGTTGGGGTGCGTGAAATAATGTCATTTCTTTGTTATCCGGAAGGGAAGAAAATTCCACTTTGGGATTAAATACTCCCGCGCGACTAACAACGTTTCATTACGTTGTTAGCGTAAACTAAATATAAATTAAATGTAAATTAAATATAAATGGATGTTACACTATTGGTATGTATTCACAAAAGGCTATTAGGTGAAATTAATATCATATTAATAAAGTAATGAGTGTTGTTAGGTATAAAGCATATCCTATGAAGTTTTCTTCTCAGAAACCATGATATTTAAAGGAACTGCTAGAAAATGTCTAAATAAATGTGAAAAGCACGATTTCCTATCGAGAAACGTAATAGAACTGATGTATTAAGTCCACAAATTTGTTTTTCAAACGTTTTTAGTCAAAAATATAAAGAAGACAAAATGGGGTAACATTTACCCCATGCGAGTGCGTAAGTTACAAAAGTTGGCGCCCGTGCTTACGGGTTAATAAAGTGCTCTGTATTTAATTAAATTAGGAAGTTTGGAGTGTAGGTTGAATATTATACCAAAAATTACAGAGCTGGGGGTTGAACCCAGGACCTACCAGGACCAGAAACTGCCGCTTACATGTGGACTCTCTACTATTGAACTACTCTGAGATGATTCTCAGATGAAATTTCTTGCATAAGGACCACTGTCACTTATCATCATCTTCTGCAACACAGACTGAACAGATGAAACATTATTTCATGGCAACCCCGATATACATAGGAAATTAAATGTATTTCAGAAAGTGAGAAAACTCACAAATTTTAAACAGAACTAAATTAAATTAGAAAGTTGTATATTATACCAACTATCCAAATAATTCCAAAGTTGAGGATCAAACCCAGGACTACAGATCTGCATGGGCTGAAAATTTCAAACCCAGCCTGAATAACAGTGACCTCGGCTCGCAACAAAAATAAAACATTTAGTAACGGCCCAGTCTGTTGAAAAATTACAATTTAAGACATAGCCCGTAGCCAAATGAAACTGAGAGACGGCCTGACCTGGCCCATTTAAAAATCATGATTTAATGCTCAGCCTGGCCCGACACAAACTAATTTAATTAAACTTATTGTGTTTCAGGAGAATCATATTTTAATACTGATTTTATATGTATACATAATGTAGCAATATAAAACACAGTGATTAATTTATACAATAACTTCTACTGAAAAAACTGTATAAATTTAAATTGAACTAAATTAGAGGCAAGAAATTATGTTGTACAGCTCGAACTACTGTGACTACTTATGGCGTAAACTGAGACCACTTGATTAGAAGCCAGAGCACAGACTACATGGCCAGAAGATTGGCTAATACATTGAGTTTGACAACATCAATGATTATGAACTAAAACTTCTCCGGAGTGACCACATTCTTCCCTGAAAATTTGGTCTTTAAGAGAGGTGGTCGCTCAAAGAAGTATAAACATTTGATAACTAAGAAAAAAATGCTAAAAAATATAGTTCGTTTTGTTATTTATGATGTTGTATACTAATATAATACAAGTAATTATTCAATATAAGTAATTATTCAAACATTTTAAAAATTTGAATTTTAATAAAATATTTAGAAATTTCGGATTGTTTCATTCTTTTTTTCTCTCTCTGAGAGTACTTCTCTCTCTCTACTTTATTTCTTACAGTTGACAAAAGAGCAATTATCCTGATGTTCTTCATACATTCTGAATTTCCCATAGTAAAATCTTTTTGCTTTTCGGGTTTTTCCGCAACTGAAAGTAGCCGCTAACTTCCTAACTGAATTTTCTTTTTATTTGACTATCACGTCACTGTGCTGCTTGAATGGTAAAATCACTCTTTTCTTAAACATGTCTTTTCCCTAACCTACAAGATTTGTATGTGAAGTGTATGTGTACTTGCACTAGCTGTCGATTTGCAGTAGAGCAACAGGTTTAGAATGTATTATTTGTTTACTTTATTTCTGGAAAAATACAAGAAAATTTTCAGACAAGGAACCAGGACCAGTCACTTATAGAAGGTCATGAGGTCTCTTCTAGAGGACCTTTTAATGAAAAATCAGTGCCTTAAAAAATTGGTTCTTGGAGGAGGGGAGGGGGGGGGGTCGCTCATAGAAGTTTCACTGTATTTTTTACTGTGCTGTAAACATATATATATTTCCTGTTTTGATTTTATGCATTTAACATTAGAAAATGTGCATTGGCAACATTTTTTTAATCAAAACCCGGTTTGGCCCGAAAAAAAAAAAGGCTGAAGGCTGGCCCGGTCCAGCCCGACTTTTAGGAAAGCGAGGAGACCTGGCCCAGCCCATTACTAATTTTCATCTTGCTGCAAAGACCTGAGCCGAGCCTGGGCCCATGCTGATCTCTACCCAGGACTACCACTCAATGTGCAGGCACTCTACCACTGAGTTACTCTGGTAAGCAAGCAAGTAAACATAAGATATGGAAGAATTACGCATTTGTAGATAAATCTGAAAGTTCCGCTTGATATCCTTCACGGCAGTGGTGGGAAAAACTACTTTTTTTTTGTAGCGAACTACAACTACCGCTACTTTCCGAAAAATGTAGCTAACTACAACTACAACTACTTTTTGAAAAATGTAGTTAGCTACACTACTTTTGAAATGTAGTCGCTACTTCGCTACTTTTAGGAGACAAATTTTGCTAACAGATTCAGTTGTCATTACATTCATATTTAAGGATATTTATATCCTAATTAGAGAAAACTATTGATATCTTAATTAGAAAAAAACTATTGCACTAATAAACAACTACCAGGGGAGTGTTTGAGGAGGGCGGCGGGCCCCCTCAAGAAATGTAAAGCAATTATTAAAAAGGAGCTATTTTGAAACATTTCTTTTAACTTTAGAACAATAAAGTTTAAAATACCGAATCGTCCCCCTCCCCTCGAAATGGAAGCCTATATATACGCTACTGACAACTACTGCTAATTATTGAAGTATTGTTGAAAACTAATTCAGTTTTAATACCTCTATGATAAAAATAAATTGAGAAAGTGAGCTCTGAAAGCATGAGAAAAATCATGAGAACCAAAAAAGTTAAAAATAAATAATAAATAAAAAATAATTGGATTTTTTAACAAAATACCCATAAATTTTCATTTTTTAGCTTAAATATTACGCATTTTAATACAAAGTTATGTCTATAACCCCCCCCCCCCCCTTGAAGGAAGTCTTCATACGCCACTGGTGGGACTAGTTGTATAAAGAAACGATTCAATAATTGAGGGTGTCATTGTGTCAAGAAGGAAGATCACGTAACGGCTTGCCAAATTAATTTAGTTCCTATGTTTTGGTAAGAGCACAACGTTGTACTTGTATATTTAAATTAACGACATTTCATTTTAAAAGCTAATGATTTATTTATTTGCGAAGGGAGGACAGCTTACGTCACTAAATGTGTCGTTTAGAGCTACGTATGTAATAATTTTGCCATACAAAATGTATATTCTGGGGGGGGGGGGGGCTGAGACAGCCTTACCATTTTTTTGACGTATATTGATAGTTGAATGTTTGAAGAAAGTGACATAGCAAAACTTTTTTTAAAATTAACACATATTTTAACTAATCTAAATATTTCATTAACAAATAAAGAATATCTGCTTTTTTTTTTTCTTTGAGATATGAAGGATATTTGAAAAACATGTTTTGGCTCCCTCCTCTCCCCCATAAGGGCGACAAAAAAATCCTAATATTTTTTAGACGTTCTTGTTTATTACATTTTAAAGCAAAATAAAAATAAAAATCTTATACTTCATTTGTTTTTCTTTGTTTTGCCAACTTGCTATCCCCTCCCCTTCCTAAAATTTCTTTTTAGATATTCTTTTTTGTTGTATTTTAAAATAAAAATCATATGAATGTTCTTTTTTTTAATACAAAGGATATGTTAAATATGAATGTAGGAAAAAACGCCACCTGAAAAGATATTTGTGTAATAATTTAATTAAATACTTGAAATAAATTTCTTTTGTTTTGCAGAAAATGGGGGTGGGGGGGGGAATGGAATGGGGTATTCAGTTGAATTATGAGGTTTAATGTACTTTGTTTTCCAGAAGTGGGGGAAAGCACATGTCTAATTCAATAAGTCAATTTGGGCATAATTCGGTAGGCGCTAAGGAGGGGTGGGGGAAGACTTTCCTAGAAAGCTTTTGGTTTCCGTTAAAAAAAAAAAAAAAGATTGCCAATTACTTAATAGTAAATGAAGCTTTCAGGGGGCTATGACCCCAAAACTGCATGCAGGTACTCTGATGACATGGAAGTGTTAAGATATCAAAGAAATAAAATCCCTAACTGGGATTTTAATTAACACATAGGTGTGTGTGTGTGTGTGGGGGGGGGGATAAGGATTTATTTTTTTCATGTTTTAATGGGGTTTTTTTTTGGCATATAAAAGACAGGCAAGAGAAAGAGCTTTATAAGATATAAATTTATCTTATAAAGCTTAAAAAATTATTTTTAACCTTTTGCATTATAATATAAATACTTTCTACTAATTTCGTGACGATTTGGTAAAGGGCTGAGGTGTGTAGGTCTAGTGTTCTGGCCTACGGCGCGACTGTTTTCTCCAGTTGTAACCTGAATAAGCGTTAGAGCCCCTCAAAAAGTTCTCCGCCCAAGGCATGCCTTAATTAAGCAGACAGCCCTCGTGTATTTCTTCCTTAATTTAAGGACCTTAAACACAAAATCATAATAACTTATTTCATCATAACTTACACTGAAGGTAAAAAGTTTTATATTTTTAATATTAAACAGAAATCATAATTCCTTCCAATTCCTATTAGAGAGGTTGTCTTAAAAGCACTGATCTACGGTTTTCTTCTTTAAATATTGATCTTAGACATATATAATTAATTACAAAGTTACTTTATGGTGTCGAATAAAATTTTCAGGAAATTAAATGTAAATAAATACAAACTTTTACTTTTTATACAGCCCTGCTGCAGAAATTCCCAATAAGTAAAATTGCATTAATGAGGTGATGTAGAAAGTTTAAGATTTCTCATAAGAAGGCTTACAGTTCAAAGTCTGTGAGGGGCAATAAGCTTTTGAGTATCAAAAATAGTAAACATATAATTATTAAAACTATTCTAACAAAACTAATTAACTATTAATTTTAATCACAGTTATACATAGCCAATATTTACATTTTGAGAAATGAGTTTTAAATCATTTTAAACCAGTTTCCTTTAAAAAGTTATTGTTTTTTTTCAGCATTTAAAAATTTGTTTAAAAACATTACAATTAGAATAACATTTAATTTGAAGAAGATTTTTTTAAAACTTGTTTTTGACTTATTAATAGAATAATATAATTTAAAAAAAAACATCTTTAAAATAAGAGTACCAATGTTCAAATTGACTATTTTCAAAAATAGAAATATTTATATATCAATATATATACTTATAAATCTTCCTTATTATAAAACTTATTATTTAAAAACAAAGAGCCAACAAGATAAATTACCATGAATCAGAATAAACTCTTGCACTTATAAAAAGAAAACCAGTAATAATAAGCCATAGCTCAACTCTAGGTCTCCCCATAATCCGATAGGGGCGCAGTAGCGTAGCGATTCAGTAGGTTTGGGGGGGGGGTATTTTCTATCATCCTCCAAAGGTATGGGGGGGGGTCGAGCCACAAAGCCTCCCCCCCCTTTCCTACGTCACTGCAGGAGCGTAACCAGGGAGTGGGATATCGGGATATATCCCCCTATTTATTAAGAGCTTTCAGATTTTTGTCGTCAATAAGAAATTAAGTTTATCAATACAAAATTATATCTCATACAAGCCCCCCTCACCGAAAAAAAATTCTGGCTACGCTCCTTTCCTCATCGATTAGCATATACGACTATGTTACATCATAAAACTATTAAAAGTGGCGTTTTTTCCGGTGGCGTTATTTCCGGCGGAGTTTTTTCCGCTCACCGTTAAGAATATATGAAAAAAACATTTTGACCACCCCCCCCTCCCCCAGTGCAGCATCCTTTGGGGAGGCAATCTTTAAAAAATCCTTAAATTTTTCTTTAGGTTTTCCGTTTTGTTACATTTTAAAGCAAAAAATCTTAATATCTGTTTTTTTTTTTTTTTTTTTTCCCCTGTAAGATATGAAGGATATGTGAAAAACTCATTTTGACCCCACCCCCTCAAGGTAAATTTCAAAGAATCACCCAATTTTTTTTCCGCTTTTCCTGTTTTTTTATATTTTCAAACAAAAATCCTGTGAATGTCTGTTTTTTTAATTTGAGATATGAAATCAATATTAAAAATTTGTGAAATACCCGTTTTGCCCCCTGTCCCCCTTTGGGAAAAGACGATTTTCAAAAAATCATTAAATTTGTACTTAGATAATCCGGTTACTTATATTTTAAAACAAAACTTGTATTCTTATTTGTTGCTGTTTTCTTTGAGATCGTAAAATACTATAACTATTACAAAAATAAACTTTCACTTTCATCGAGATTCGGGGGGGGGGGGGGGAGGATCACGCATAAAACTAATTTTTGTAATATCTTACATACTGTTCAATTATTTTTGGTTTTATATTACATTTAAGAAAGAGAAAAAAGTATACACATAAATTAAACATACCTTCGGTTCTTTGATTTAGGCCCATTTTGGTAATTGTACTCATTAATTAAAATTTAAACATAAAATTAAACATACATAGAATATAGAAACTTAAACACTATTCACAAAATTATATATTTACAAGTCGCATTAACCTAGTTAAAATGAAAATTTGAACGCAAAGTAACTCCCCTCCAAAAAAGACAACAATAAATGGGTGAGCAGTTCACGTTTGAGAATTTAGAGAATTTAAATTTAGAGAATGCTGATTCATTATAGGTTCAGGTTCAAGGGGCATAATTGGAGTTTTTCTTCCTTTTCATTGTTTTCTCAGTAATTTTCTGGGCTGGTGTAAACCAGGAAGTTGTAAAACGAAGCTGTATTGCCCCCTGCAAGTCCTTCCCACAGAATTCAAGAATCCCCTCTCACACAATTCCTTTGAATTCTGTGAGAGGGGATGGGGGGGGGCGCTCGCTAATTGCGAGGACTGACTATATATCATTCCAGCTTTGGAAGGATATCGAGCTCACGGAATGCTGGACACTCAACAGTGGGCAAGTGGACACTACACTGTATTTAGGGGTGTAAAAAAAAGAAGAAAAAGAAAGTTAATGATGTCACAAAAGCATGCTATTTAAAGATATGTAAAATTCTTTTTCAAAAGCAAAAAATGCTCACTTTTATGCACAGAAGTAGATATTTCAAAAACTCAAAACTTACATACATTATTTTTCAAAATAAATCAATTTTTATGGTCTAAACTTGATTCATCTGGGAAGTGCACATATCCCCTCTGGATCCGCCAACTGGCCTTGGCTTAGTATGAAGTTAAATGCAGCTACTTTTTCTTTTACACTCTCAGTCAGACTAGAGACATCAATGCAAATGCAAGTGTTCTGATTCTGATTTCTCTCTGGCGTTCCCCCAGATTATCACACTGACAAGGGGGGGGGGGAGATAGCCCACGTACCCAAATATCCCAATAATATAGATTAAAAATTCATATATACTGAAATAATAATAATAATGAAAATGAAACAATTTCCTCTGCAACAGTTATTGTTGTATTGTTGTCCATTACTAGATCAACAGGGAGAAATTTTTTGGATGGTGAACACGATTTGATCAAAGTACAGTAAATTGAAATGCCATTTTTTACCTCAAGTTCCAGTGCCTTGTGTTTTATGTTTTAAAGAAGAAAGAAAATTACAAATTTTTTGTCGGTCCAGGAAAATTTTCTAGAATGCTAAACTTGAGCGCCTTGGAGAAATAAACATCCCAGACAGTGCCGGATTTAGAGGTGTGGACGCCCTGGGGCAACAAAGGAGTGGTGGCCCCTAATTATTTCTCAAACAAGTTAAGAATTTTTTCGAAGACAAGTGTGGCGAAGTGGGATCGCCGTTAACTCATAGCCTAGAAGTCCAGGATTGGATTTCTGAGTTCAATATTCGTTAGGAAATTTTATGTAAAGATGTCTATTGTGGGTGCCTCCTCTCTTGTGGAGGACCTGGAGCTGCAGCTCCGGTTGCCCTCCCCTAAATCCGGCCCTCATCCCATACTTAATAATACAAATGGATAAAATATTAAAATAAAAATTATTCTTGGTTATATAATCTTGCTCAAGTATATGTACGTAAGTTTTTAAAATTCAATGTTGGAAGTTTTGAAAATGTTTTCTGGTGCAAAAACGCAATAGCGGTCAAAAATATGCAGACCCTGATCATACTTAGATGGGGCCCCGGGGCAAGAGGTTATTTTGGGCCTCTGTACTATTACAGGCATTTAACTTATTTTTGATTGTTTTCAATTTTCCCAGGATAAAAATAAAACATTTTAAAATAATTCTAAAATTGAATTAAAAATTACCCATGTATTTATAGTCATTTAGAACAAGACTATGCATTTAAAATTGATTTTAATATTTCTTTAAATTCATTTATATTATTAGCGTATGCGTGCGCCAAGTTCCGCCTGCCAGAAAATTTTCTTTTCTTCATCATAATATATATAGTATATTTTAAAAAAATGCTAACTAATGGATATTTTATGATAAGTACATATGGCCATAAGTTTTCAAAAACGCCTTTAATTTCTATTTTATTAATCTAGTCTTAGAAACCATTATCATTGAGTTAGAAGAACGGAAAATATAAGTCTCCAAGGCTTATTATTTTTACACAATTATGATATAGATATCATAAAGGAAATTTAGCTTAACAAAAATTATTATTGCAGCATATATAAATTTAATATACAATAAATCGAGAGATTTGCGAGGCCTCTATTTTTCAGGGGCTCCGGGCTATTGCCCGCCCGTCCGTGTGATAATGAGACTCTGAAAATATGTTAAAATGCTTAGTATGGTATAGTAAAGGGGGCCCCGAAGCAGTGGCGCACCCAAGATTTTAGTTTAGGAGGGGCTAAGACTACAAATATTGATGAACTTGGTTATAGTGACCTCGATTATAGTAATAATTCCCTTATAACATAAAAATATTCTGCATCACACGCCCATAGAACACAAGGCCACTATCAGAGTAACTCGTTATTGAGTCATAAATAAATACCTGACTTTTTCACTGACGTTTTAATAGAGTTTAACTGTATTTCATACACTGACTGTAAGTATTTACTTAAAAACCAACGTCTCTTTTTTTTCTTTGGTAAAAAAATATTTTAGAAATAGTTAAGATAATTTTTAATAATAAAATGTTTTAATTCATTAATGACATTTTTCAATTTTTAAAGGTTTTCAGATCTAACTCTCCAGTTTTAGGGGAGTTGCCCCCATAGCCCCTCCGTGGGTGCGCCTTTGCCTACAAGTAACCCAGTACCCCGAGGCCCCATCTAAATATGATCAGCTTTGGATTCTCTTTCCCTCTTTTTTTGTCCTCTTTATAGCAGATTGGTGAGTCTACAAATAATGCTGAGAACGATAAAAAGAAAAAAGATGTACAAGGTCAGGCTTCAGGCAGGAAACTCCCCCCTTCCCCTCACTCGTGTGCTCGTGTGCATGTGGTGTGTGCCCCCATAGAATGCCGGGGGCACGGGGCACACATAGATACCCTAGGAGGGGCGGGGGAGGGATTGGATATTCTTTCAAGCATCAATTCCAGTTCTATGCTTGGTGTCATAAGAAAGAGAATTTGCACCACTAGATCAATCACCGGAAACGATGATGCGGCAAAAGTAGCTTCCAAAATGCGCTACAAACTACTAATTTTTTGTAGCGCGCTACACTACAAACTACTTTTTTAAAAAAGTAGCGCGCTACACTACAAACTACTAAAAAAAGTAGCGACTACTGTAGTTTCGCTACTTGTAGCGCGCTACTCCCCAGCCCTGCTTCACGGTATATTTGAAAGTTTCCTTTGAGTAATTTGAGGTTCAGGTATGGACCAAAGCCAAACTTTGATTTTTTTTCTAATGTATGTTTTTCAAATGTCAAAGATTTAAAACTCTATTTATGCATTAGTTGTATTGCATCCCAGTTTTTGAGTTCTCAGACAACTCTGAAAAAAAATCTTGGCTACTACAGTGGAAAGCAGAAAAGCAATGAGCCATTGAAAATACTGTTTCTTGGAATTTAATTGTAGAAAGTGTTTTATAGATTTATGTCTTGTGCGCAATAAAAGTGGAAAAAAGATTTATTGCCTCACTTTAAAAGCTTTTTTCCTATGAGAAATTTAAAAAAGGGAAAATAATTTGATAGTATTTTGTGTTCTTTATTTTTAGTGTGCATCCTCAAAATGAAGAACTAAGTTAAGTCTTAGAATTTGAACTGATATACATGCATTAACAAAATGAAAAAACAGTCAAAATGGATCTGCAGTTAGTCAAAATGGACTGTACATGTATATTTAAGAATGCCGAGACATCACCAAAAGTTTGTCTAAGTGAATTTAGTGATAGTAAAAATCAATTTTTCCCAACAAGATCTTGACCAAAATTTTTTCGTGATTACAATACTTCCTTTACTTTTTACAAGGAAGTACAAAGTACAAACAATAAAAAACAAACAAAACTTGCAGAATAGAGGGGAACTATACCTTTCTTGTATTAGACTTAGAACAGTTGACTTGGTAATAAACTGAGCTCCAAGATCTACAGTGCCTCCAAATGAGCTTCTGGATGTACAAAATCTCCCACCTAAGAATGAAAGCATTTAAAATACCAAAATATAAACTAAATAAGATATGTAATCAGAGAGATCCAAAATTAAATAGGAAATGAGAAAAATTTCAATATATATCTATAATATTATATATATATATATATATATATATATACACACACTCACACATATAGCCGAAGTGCCATGACATTTTGACCAAAATGCATTCTTCATGAACTCGTCGGGACTGACATGGAGAGCATGTAATTAAGTGGGAATGGTATTTAACTGTTGCTGGAGAAGGTAAGGAATCATTCTTGCACTTACGTTTGTGAGTGATGGGAAAGGCTGTTGATCTAAGTGAATTCAATAGAGGGTAGGCTATTTGTAATGGCCCTTAGACTTGGAATGAGTATCTCCGAAACTGTATGACTGGTCAGTTGTTCACAATCTGCCGCAGTTAATATTTAAAAAAAAATGGATTAGTGACAGTGAAACCAGCAATACACGTCAAGATGTTGGGTTCCTACACATCATCAAAGAAAGAGGACACTGGACACTGTCCTGCCTAGTACAGCAAAATTAGGGGCAGACAGTGGCTCAGCTGACCAGCTGACAGCCCGATGCAGGTCCAAGTACAAGTGTTATGAAACACACAATTCAGTGGATACTGTTGAATATGAGACTGGGGAGCAGACGTCCCACTCGTATGGCTCTACTTACCAAGCGTCATTGTCAACCACGCCTACACAGTGGGCACGGGAACATGGAGACTGGACCACGGATATGTAGAAGAGAGTTGTCTGGTAGGATGAATCCTGGTTCCTCCTTAACCCTGTTGATGGTCGTGTCAAAGTATGCCATCTTCCAGAAGAACAGCTGCTCCCTCTCCCCAGCAGCTCAGAGCTCGAACACCACCATGTTTCAATATCTCGACTTTATGTGGCCGCTGTTTAAATATTTGGTACACCTGTCTTCAGTATCTAAAAAGAGCTTATGCTCAGGTGATCCATGCCCAGGTGAGTTGCAGCTGTTTTGAAGGCCGAAGGAGATGTAACGCGTTATTGAGTAGGTGTTCATAATGTCATGGCTCCACGGTGTATATATATGTAATAATAAAATAGCCTTTGACAATTTAATCTAATTTAATTTTAATCATCTGAAAAAACATCTTTAATCTCTGTGAAACAGAGTACTTTCACTGTAAGGTTTGTTTCTCGGCCAGACACAGTGCCGATCCTAGCGGGGGGGCAAGATGGTGCACCGCACGTGGGCGGCCAAACTTAAGGGGCGGCGAAATGATTATCAACCAACATTAAAAAAAAATACTGACCTTATATAAATGTTTTTTTTTAAAGAAAGAAAGAAACAAACAAACTTTGAGTGAACATTACCCTAAACCCTAACCAGCTGCTCGCAGTGTCTCACATATATACAAACCATTGCGAGTTGCCTGAGATCGCTTTGGCCTAAAACGCTCAAACGACATCGCTACATCACTACACTGGAGTCGGTTTGGGGTGAAACAATTCCTTTTTACTTCCTTGTACGGAGTATAAGGAGGTAATGTGATCCCGAAAAATTTCGGGTGCCAAATTTCGACGAAAAAAGCGATTTTGACTACCTCTAAATTTAATTAAAAGAATTTTTTTGATACATTTCATCGTAAGCTAGCATGCACGATCATATAAACGCGTCTGCAACTCATTTTGACCAATGGCGAGCCTATTTTGACCAGTTTTTCCATGCCGTCTGTACGAACGTACGTATGTATGTAACTCGCATATCTCAAAAACTATTGGTTGTAGAATGTTGAAATTTTATATTTAGGATTGTTCTAACATCTAGTTGTGCACCTCCCCTTTTGGTCTCAATCGAATGAATAGTTTACGTACAAGACTGCCCATAAGATTCGAGATACATTACGCTCTATGGGCCGAAATTCATGAAACTCGCATATCTCAAAAACTATTAGGCATAGAATGTCGAAACTTTATATTTTGGATTATTGTAACATCTGGTTGTGCACCTCCCCTTTCGGTTCCATTCGACTGGATAGTTTATCTACAGCACCGCCCAAAAGATTCGAAATACATTACGCTCTATGGGCCGAAATTCATTAAAGCGTATTTTAGAGGTATTGGTCTATTTGAAACGACTCGGAAGTGATATATGCAGTTAAGAGTTACAAAATAAATTTCTCCATTAAAAAAAGTATCTTTATGATTTATAGTTCCGCTATAGGCTATAGGCACACTCAAAAGATTTCCAATACATCACACGGTCAATGGCGATTTCAGGGGTATTCATCCATTTCAAGAACAATACCGTCCTACCCTATAAGTTAGGTAATGATCCGACCACGATCACGTGCCTCCCTCAACAACTACGCCAAAAGTCGCCAAGACGCAAAGCTTGGTGACTTTTGGTGTACGTGTGTAAGTATTTAACTTCTAAATCTCGAAAACTGTTAGTCATAGAATGTTGAAATTTCATATATAAGATTGTTGTAACATCTAGTTGTGCATCTCGATTTTTGGTTCCAATCTACTGGAGAGTTTATTTACAGGACCACCGAAAAGAATTTCAATACTTTAATGCCTATGGACATCTTCAATATAACACAACTGTAGACAGTCATTGTTTGGTCCATGCCCAAAATCTCGCCGTCTGTCGTCCACCTTAGCGAAATTTATTGAAATATCGCCAAATTTGGCGATAGTCTGTCATTTGGTCCATGCCCAAAATTTCGCCATTTGTCATCATTCTTGGAGAGTTTTGGCGAAATATCGCCAAATTTTTCGAGTCTCATTGTTTGGTCCATGCCCAAAATCTCGCCATTTGTCGTCGACCTTGGCGGGCTTTACCAAAATATCGCCAAATTCGGCGATAGTCTGTCATTTTGTCCATGGCCAAAATATCGCCATTTTTCATCGTCGTTTGCGAGTTTCGGCGAAATATCGCAAGATTTGGCGATAGTCAGTCATGTTTGGTCCATGCTTAAAATCTCGCCAAACGTCGTCGACCTTGGTGATTTTTGCCGAAATATCGCCCAATTTGGCGCCAAAAATTATTTCGTATTTTGTAAAACTCTAAAACTTTAACCCGTAGAATTTTGAATTTTTGTATTTAGAACTATTGTAATATGTAACTGTTTTCAATATCTTTTTTGACTGAAATCGACTAGGAATTTATTTATAGGGTCAGCCAAATGACTTTAAATACATTAAGGGGTATGGATGCATTCAATTTATTAAAAGTCTGTGGTCAATGACTACTTTGGCTATCCCCAAAATCTCGCAAACTATCTCAAGCTTCTCGGCTTTTTGTGAAATATCGCCAAATAAAGTGTGAGAAGGAAATCTTTCAAACTGAACACAGCTTGGCGCTATCGAAATATTTGTCTAGAAATCGCTAAACTTTACTATTACTGATATTTTATCTCTTTCAAATAAAATAAGTTTAGATGAAGTGTGTGCCGAAAACATTTTTGATTTAATAGACGTGCAAGGAAGTCATGTGTTGTCCACATTAGATTTTTTTTCATAGCCGCCAATCACCGTCCTCAAATGAACGTAGTGTAAGATGTTACAGACTCTGAAAAAGGGTTTAAGATTAATTTTTATTTTCAAATTTTGCATATTTCCATCAATTCAGTAGGTGAACGTTTCGATTTGTTGGAAAGCTGTTTCTCAATATTCAGTTTCTTACTAACGTTTAACTCTGAACATAGTGACAATTTGAAAAAAAAGTTCTATGGATTTGGACATTAAATTTCAAATAAAAAAAGATGGAAAAATAGAAAGGGACACAGACGGTATAGAGTTGCACAGTGAACTATTATGTTTTCGAGATCTTTTTCCAAATATTTGCCGGTTAAAGCCATTAGAAATTTTGAATCATATATTAAGTCAAGATCTAACATCATATTTTTCCAATTTATCTATAGCACTCCGAATATTTTTGACTATACCAATCAGTGTTGCTTCAGGTGAAATAGGCTTTTCAAAATTAAGTTTGATTAAAAATTACTTACGATCTGCAATCTCACTAGAAAGGCTTACGAATTTGGCTATTATTTCAATTGAAAGTGACAATCTGTGAGGTGCTAGACATTTCAGGTGTGATGAATTTGCCTGTAAGAAAGCTCGAAAAATATTGTTATAATTTTTTGAAAGATCAGAAATATTTATTGTAGTTGTAGAATGTATTTTTCTGAAAATAAAATAACGAACTTTAACTTGATTTTCATCCATTCCATACTTTTTACACTTGCATATGTTACAGTGAAAACCCGAAATCAGTCAAAACCCGAATTAACTAGGGAAAACGGGTTCTAACTGAATGCGTTAGGGAAAACCCGAATTAACTAGTCAAAACGTGTTCTGACTGACAGCGCTAGGCAAAACCCGAATTAACTAGGGAAAACCCGTTTTATTCGAGTAGCGGTAGCACAGTTTCGAGGCGCCCCTACAGCGAAGGCATATTTTCCAGGGGGCCCCCTGCAGCGATGGCCAGACCCACTGATTTTTTTTCGGTCTCGCAAAGGGCCAGCGTTAGCATATTTTCCAGGGGGCCCCTACAGCGATGGCCCCCACTGATATTTTTTGGGTCTCGCAAGGGGCCAGTGTTAGCGTATTTTCGAGGGGGCCCCCTGAAGTGATGGCCGGACCCACTGATGTTTTTTGGGGTCTCGCAGAGGGTCAGCGTTAGCATATTTTCGAGGGGGCCCCCTAAAGCGATGGCTGGACCAATTGATGTTTCTTTGGGTCTCGCAGGGGTCTAGAGTTAGCATATTTTCCAGGGGGCCCCTACAGTGGTGGCCGGACCCACTGATGTTTTTTTGGGTCTCGCAAAGGGCCAACGTTAGCATATTTTCGAGGGTGCCCCCTGAAGTGATGGCCGGACCCACTGATGTTTTTTTGGGTGTCGCAGAGGGCAGCGTTAGCATATTTTCGAGGGGGGGGGCCCTACAGCGGTGGCCGAACACAGTAATGTTTTTTGGGTCTCGCAAAGGACCAGCGTTAGTATATTTTCCAGGGGGCCCCTACAGCGGTGCCGGACCCACTGATGTTTTTTTGGGTCTCGCAAAGGGACAGTGTTAGCATATTTTCGAGGTGGCCGCCTAAAACGATGGCCGGACCCATCGATGTTTTTTTTGGGTCTCGCAAGGGGCCAGTGTTAGCATATTTTCGAGGAGGCCCCTTGAAGTGATGGCCGGACACAGTGATATTTTGTGGGTCTCACAGAGGGCCAGCGTTAGTATATTTTCGAAGGGGCTCCCTAAAGCGAAGGCTGGACCCATTGATGTTACTTTTGGTCTCGCAGGGGTCCAGAGTTAGCATTTTTTCCAGGGGGCCCCACTGATGTTTTTTTGGGTCTCCCAAAGGGCCAGCATTAGCATATTTCCCAGGGGGCCCCCTGAAGTGATGGCCGGACCCACTTATGTTTTTTGGGGTCTCGCAGAGAGCCAGCGTTAGCATATTTTCAACGAGGGCCCCCTACAGCAGTGGCCGGACACAGTAATGTTTTTTTGGGGTCTCGCAAAGGGTCAGCAATAGCATATTTTCGAAGGGGGAGCAAAATCCAATTTTTAGTGGATAAAGCATTAACATTCCTGAATTCACATGGAAAAACATGGGGGTCCGGCCACCACCGTTTGGGGGCACCTCTCGAAAATATACTAACGCTGGCTCTTTTGGAGACCCGAAAAAAAAACAGTGGGTCTAGCCATCACTTTAGGGGGCCCTCTGGAAAATGTGCCTCCGCTGTAGGGGTGCCTCGAAAATGTGCTACCGCTACTCTAATAAATTGGGTTTTGCCTAGCGCTGTCAGTCAGAACGCGTTTTGCCTAGTTAATTCGGGTTTTCCCTAACGCACTCAGTTAGAACGCGCTTTCCCTAGTTAATTCGGGTTTTGATTGATTTCGGGTTTTAACTGTAACACATACATTTAAAAAAAAGTGTTTGATAGTAATTTATTTAAACATTTTATTGGTTTGTAAGAAAAGGGGCGGCCAATTTAATTTGCGATAGGGCGGCCGAAGATCTAGGATCGGCACTGGCCAGACAAATATTACTTTCAGAGACAAATTTTGAGAGAACTTAAGAATCAAAAGTGCGAATTAAGCTAAATTTGCCGGCGTTTGCGGCTTTCGGTGGACGATCCTAAAATTCTTGGCTAAGTAAGTAAATGTCATTACTTTAGAGAGCCACTTAGAGAAAGGGTAGTGCCTGTTGTGCCTAGCAACAGGTTGGGAAAGTAGGAGGTATGTAGGTCAGGAGTGAGAAATTTGCAAGGACTTTCTTTATAGTAACTACCTAATTAACACGCAACACATGCTTCGGTAGGTCGCCGGTCCTTCTCCAGCCACATGAAAAATAATAAAGATCTAGATTAACCTCAAGTAGCCTCGACTGTCATTCTTTCGGAAAAGACGAAGTCATTGCGAAGAGAGTGCCCGAACATTTTTTACATACACAAATATATAAATTCATTTTTCACACATCCAACCATAACACTGTATTGCTGTTTCATGTAGGTATGATGGTATGTTTTAGTCATTAGTTTATTTTACTTGCTAGATATATTTCTAATCTTCTATTTAAATGGAGAAGTTCAATATTTCCATTGATTCTGAGAACTAATAAAGCCATCATAGGGTGCTAATCTGTGCAGGGCTTTAAATAAGATTTAGAAGCTGACAGCAAAATAATGCTGTGAGCTTTTGTAATCTAACAGCAAAACCTATTCAGCTAACAGTAAAATCATAAACAGTAGTAAAAGTAGATTGCAGTTGCAATCTACTGTTACTACTTCAGTCTTTCACTTAAAAAAAATTGAATCAATAATGCAATGAGAAGAACTTAAAAAATATTCTTCACGTTTCTTTTAAGCATTTGGCTATTCCATATTTAACCTTAAAATACATCTGTGATAGAAAGAAACATTCAAGTAATACAGTTTTAAATACTCATAGCTAAACTTGCAGCACGATCTGTTGAACATCGCAGCTATTTGGGCTGATCTCAAAGCATTTACCAAGACTTATTTCAAACCCTAGATTTATGGTTACCCTCTGCTTTCTTAAGGATATAAGGAGAGCAGGAACGTAGCCAGTGGGCCGGTCCAGTTATCGCAAGAACATTTGGGGCCTGTGCCTTAGACACACATGCAGAAATAGGCCAAAAAATAGTTATACATACGCACACAAAATTTTATGGTCAGGCCCTGCAGGGGGTGGGCCATAGGGGCTTGGGCACCCCCGAAATTTTGGATTTTTGTTAGTTGAATGTAAATACATCATGCATTTCTGGGAGAAATTATACTTTTTTCACCTTTTGGGCACCCCCTGCCCCAAAATCTTTTTCCTTCACGCAAACTGTAATAATTCCAGTTTGCGTTGTTCATCATACCTAACGTGACCATTTATTTTTTCCTTCAAAATGGGACATCTACTACTTGAAAGAGTTTATTTATTTTCTTCCAGAAAACGGGACATCTACTGTTTTTAAGGTAACAGTGTAGGGAGACTGAATTTCAGGTCTGGGTATCTTTGTTGTAAAGAAAATACGCAAAAAAGCTTGGGTTAATGTTAATTTCAAAATAAAATGTAAAAAAAAAAACCTTTGCTAAAACACACATGTACTATAAAAAATAGTGCAAGACGTACGTTTCGGGTGGTACAAGGGTAGGCCCTTCTTTGACTTCAAAAACACCATCCGACACAAGGCAGGAAAGTGAGGAATGTAAACAAAAGGACACACAGAAAAAAAGAAGTTATCATTCGGAAAGAAAAAAATTCTTAGAAAACCAGAGTGAAAAGGGAAAATAAAGTGAAGATTGGGGTGGGGGGAGGAATAAGCAGAAGAGGAACATGACTTTAAAAAAAGAAATAAAAATTAAATAAGTTGAAATAGTTGACGAAAAAAGGACAAACACAAAAACAATACATCCCCCCATCGTTTTCTTTGAGTCTCGAGAAAGGAGGGAGGAAGGGTAGTTTTTTTCTTTTTTTATAGACACTGCCGTTGGGTGATTTTAGATTTTTAGCGGCCTTTAATTGAAATCGTTACCCTGGGTTGTTCTCTTTCTAAAAACAGGACATTACGGTAAGGTGACCAAACGTCCCATTTTCCGGGGACAGTCCCCATTTTCAGGACGTTTTTTAAATTGTCCCCAGAATGTAAAATGGAACTGGGGACAATTTTTAATTATTGCATTGTTTTTCAATTAAATTACTGTTAATTATTGCATTAATTATAAATGTTCCCAGTTTTGTTGTCAGACTCGGGGACATGTCCCCGAGTCTGACTACAAAAATCTGGCCACCTTACATTACGGTGTCGTAATGCTGTGCTTGGGGACAACGGGACAAGCCACCTAAAAACGGGACTGTCCCGTTCAAAACGGGACGTATGGTCACCTTAATCATACCAGATGCTTGGTGGCCTCTTTCTAGATTCGGAAATCACTTTATTCTTCTCTTATTTACAGAAAACAATAACAATGAAGATTAAACTTGCCTGTTCCTTTGGATTTTTCCAATATAATTACTTGCAAATGTGGTACAGCTTGCTTTAGTAGAGAGGCTGTAATAGCTGCAGTTAGACCGCAACCAACAATACACAAACGGGACATTAATTTTTTATTTACTTTATTACAAAAATCAGCCTAATTTGGTATTTCCTTCAAATTCTTTTGACTTTTTCTATTCGATCTTGATCAAAGTTGAAAATTGGAGAAAAACTTGGAAAAAATATACAGAAGCTAAACAATTACGTTTCGGCGAATTTTGCAGTTCCCGTTTGCAGACGAAAATCTCGCTCTCCCTGGCGACAGCAGGAGCCTGAAATTTATATTGCCATCTTTCATTGAGATTAAAAAAAAAAAAAAAAAGCAGATTCTAATCGCTTTTTTGCGTAGTAGTTCTGACAATTATATTTGCAAAATTGCCTGTGTAGTTTCTGACAAAGAATGCTTATTTTTATTCTAAAAATTCCTTTTATTTGCTTTTACTCATATATTTTTCAAAATGCACATTGATTGCACAGAAATTTTGTTTGATCTTTAAACTACAACTTTCATTTTTTAGTTGCTGTTTACAGTAGAGATGGGCGGTTCGACTCATTTTACTGATTCGAATCTCGACTCACTCACTACTTCGATGATTCGAATCAGTGATTCGAATCTTGAATCAATAAAACAACTAAAGAAATTTTCCCTCTCTCTGCGCCGAAAGCCGTACTATTTAAACACCCTTCACCCATTCATCGGGTTTCTTCTCCGCTGAGTTCTCGGGCAGTTAGCATCTCTCTCTCCTTGCTCCAGTAAAACTAGTGTTTAAACTGCCCGAAATGAAAATACAGGGGAGCTTCGTATGACCCCCTGGGCCTGTAAGATTAAAAGGTTAAGTTTGGTGTCAAAGTATTCGAAATTTTATGTATCGATGGGGGTCCCAGAGGGGGGGTCGAGAATCAATAAAAACGCGCTCCGATGGATAGTTTCCGAGATATACGTTAATTAATTATGGTAATTAGACTAATTAACCATGATTGAGGCTTAAAAGGACTGCAAATATGTAGAAATTGGCTCTGGGATGGTTTCCAGACTTTGGAGATGCCGTCGGAGGAGGCTAGTGTTTAAAATGCCCAAATTGAAAATATAGGGGAGCTTCGTATGACCCCTGGGCCTGTAAGATTAAAAGGTTAAGTTTGGTGTCAAAGCATTCGAAATTTTAAGTATCGGTGGGGTGTTGAGTCTAGGGGGGGGGGGGTCGAGAATCAATAAAAACGCGCTCCGGTGGATAGTTTCCGAGATATACGTTAATTAATTATGGTAATTAGACTAATAAACCATGGAGCTGTTTTTTCTGCGATGAGAGAAGAAGCATTTCCGAGAGAAAGCAGTAGCAAAAGCATCACAAGCTGGTATTGATCTCAGGATTTTCTTATCGCCGGCCTCAGAGGCGTAGCCAAGGGGGGGGGGGGTTAGGGGGGTCATAACCCCCCATGAGGAATTTTTTTGCCATACAAAATGTATATTCTTCACTACATTATCATACACACGTATACATATATATGAGTTGCAGTAGTCATAACCCCCCCCCATAAAAAAATTCTGGCTACGCCCCTGGCCGGCCTGTATTTTTGCCCTTTATCGAATTCGAGATTTCACTGAAATGAAAATGGGAATATCGGATATTTGATGTTGAAATAAAACCGATATGTCGATTTTTGGCCGAGTCCTACTGAGGGGCTGCTGCCCCCCCCCAAAAAAAATGGGACCCTTTACTTAGCTTACAATTGAACTTTATACTTTAAATTATACCCAGCCCACCCCGAAATAAAATCCTGGCTACGCCACTGTCAATAACACTAACTACGCCACTGCTTTAGGCCCTATTTTGTATTTCTCTGAATTACGAAAGAAAATAAAATCATTCCCCTTAAACGAAAAACAAGGTAAAAAAAAAAAAACGAAATCTGCTGCAATAAAGCGAAATGTTATTTTGCTTACTACAAAGTCCTTTTGTGAGAGCGCTTAATACCGCCCCTGTATCCTTCATTAAAAGTGACAAGCACAATCCTAACTTTATTTCATTCTATTTCCCTTCACATGAAAACCCGCCACCATGTAAACTTAACGTTCCGTTTTTTTTTTTTTTTTTTTTTTTTTTTTTTTGAGGGTGGGGGCAGGGGGACATATATTGAAGTTAAAAGTAGAAAAGGGATGTTTCATTAAATTTTAAACAAATATTAAATCAGTCAGACAAGTTGGAAGGAGGGATTTTCTTAATTTTTTTTCGGGGGGGAGATTGACCCCTCTTGCCCTTAGGAAGTAACGCCTATGCCCCCCGCCAAAAGCAAACGATGTTCGACCCACTCCACACCCACAGACAGATAAAACTTTAAAATCCGACCACCAACCAAGAAATGAAACACTAAAGATTCGAAAAAAAAAACTTCAATTAAATGAAACATCCTTTCAACTCTTTTCGGCTCCTTTCGACTCTGAGTCGATAGAAGATTCGAAAAACTAACGAATCTCAACGATAGTATACAATTACCGAAACAGAGCGAAACACTGAATCAGTAAAGATTCGTTGCTGCACCAACTCAGTGACCAACTCACCCACACCCACTCATTTACTGTTTCAAATCATCTATCGACTCAGAGTCGTAAAGAGCCGAAAGGAGTCGTAAAGAGTCGAAAAGAGTTGAAAGAGTAAGGGAAAATCCCTGGGAACGGCAAAGGGAAAATAAGTTTTTCTTCCCTTCGCACTTGGAATGTATTTCCCTTGAGGGCTTGAGATTCGAATCAGTAGAGAGTGAGTGTAAAGACTGAGCCACTCAGTACCAAGATTCGAATCACTGATTCGACTCATCGAATCATTGGCCATCTCTAGTTTACAGTTCCGGACACGTTTATGAGGTTCATGCAAACACCTAAACGTGTTTGTTATTTGTACTTTGTACTAAATTTAGATCATCATGGTGAAAAGAAAGGTAAATTATATTCTCTATAAATAATTACAACTGTAGTATATTACATTTTTTCTTTTGTATTCATGTAAATATTTTTCATGGAAAAAGTCTATGCAAGTTTGCGTACTAGATTTTCGAATAAAGACTTCCCGATCAGAGGTAAAAATTGTGTTGAAAAAGAAGGAATGAAGCATGTCTTTCTTTTCCACTTTTTATTAACCCTCATTCTTGCTTGTGTTTATTACAAGTTTTGTAATCGATTGTAAGCCAACTTCCCCATAAGTTGGAGACTCGATATTTTAAGCGATACCCCAGAGGAGAATGACAATACAGTATTAACTGACTTTCTTGACTGTCTTTTTATTCTTCTTTTAGAACATTTTTATCTTATTTGGAATTGGCACAAATTCGGCGTCGAAAAAAATTTTGCTCATGTAAAAATACTGAAGAACACTAATTATGATGCATAGAGTCAAGTGGGAGAAAAGGAGGTGTGAAACCTGTGAATAAGTCTCATCCGTTGGACTGTCCAAAAGTGACCGTCCTTCAGAGGTGGTTGTTTAGACGTTTAATATTTAAAACAATCAAGAGACACAAATATGTTATATTAATTTCTCCAATTCTCATTTATTTTAATTGACGTTTTAAAAATTATTTTTTTTAAAGAAAAATTCTCTATCTCCTGAAAGTTTGAAGAATATCAGATTATGTTTCGATACTAGCAGGCCCACAGCTAGCGAGAGCCAATTGAGGCATGTGCCCCGAGCCATGTGGGCGGGGCATCAAAATTAAGTTTTGCCCAGGGTGACGTAAATTGTTGTGGTACTAGGTAGTATTAGTAGTGAGTTTATTTTAGGGTGTGGCAAATAAACTTTACATTTCAAAACTTTTGAGTGGGAAAAAAAATTAAATCAAAATGTGAATTGGGTGACAGTTAAGATTTCTTTGTGAGCTGACTGGTGACCGTTCCTCAGAATTTGATGTTCAAAGGTTAGCGCTCTGATGTTAATCCTATGGAGCACGTTTGGTATCACTGATATCTGACCCGTCTTTGGAGGTGTCCATTAACCCTTTAACGCGCAGTGTGTCCGCTCTGGGAACGTCAAACTCTGGCGTTTTCACTGTTGCCAGTCACGAAGAATAGATTGGATTTCTATAAAAATAGTTGCGGGTGACTTGGCTCCACGAGAATCCTTTACTTTTGAGCACGTCCTTTCCCGTAAAAAAATGGTCACGATTATTTTTAACAGCACTGACATCTGCCGAAAGATGGAAGAATGCAAGAACAGCTGGATAGATTGCCCAATGCTGAAAAAAGGGCAGCCATTGCCATTGCTCGACTTAACTACCAGCAAGATGGCGGACAATCAAAACGTTCATCACGTGCCACAGATCTAGAGACCCTTTTTTTGACGCAGCTGGCTGTGCTCGCCCATCCTAAATTAATCAATTAGAATACCATAGCTTTTCATTTAGAAGCTGGCCATGACATACAAAAATGTGTTATGTACGGGACAAAATGCAAAATTTTGATTTAAAACTTGGCAGAAATTTAATTTTTAGACTACATTTATGGCTTTTCTGTATAATTAGCTGCACTAAGTACAAAAAAAAAACAAAAACATGGTTAATGATAGCTATAAATAAATTATAGCTATATGTAAATTAATTTTTTAAAAATATCTTTATTTGTGACAGTAGCGGACTAACGGGGGGGGGGGGCGGTCCGCCCCGGTCCCCGACTGATAAGGGCCTCCGAAATCGTTAGAAAATTTTAAATTCCAGTTTCACTTTTTTTTTTCTTTCTCCCCTCCTTTAATGTGCGGGTACTTGCTCATCAAGCATTCGCCACTACAAAGGCCCGAATTACTGTCCATTTCATCATGGGGACACCCAGTGGGCGGACTACATTAACCCCTATGAAGGGATGGACAAGTTAACATCCATGCCCAAGCGGGATTTCGAACCCAGATCCAAGGCGTGATAGAATGATTCTTTAGTAGCTACACCGGCTAAGCTTCGATATTCCCCCTACCTTTTTTTCGCGCCAAAGATTACGTTTTTTGCGCCAAGCTTGGCGATAAAAGGGATTTTTTGGTTTCCCAAACGAATTTCGTTGGCGAGAATGGGGGGAGGCTATTTATGGCAACCTAGGCCGGCCGGCCAATGACAGAGAGCCGTGATGCAATAGCTCCTGCACGTGGAAGCTTGTGAGAACTTTTTTTCACATTTTTAGAGAGAGGTAGTAAGTTGACCGAAAGCGCTTCTGCAAAGGTACTGTGATCTTTTGATATTTTACTGTACTTTTTTTTATATTTTTGGTTAGGATTTTATGATTTTTTAAGAACCTCTGTAGCTAATGTAATTGAAAATTATCAGGGTATTTTTGAACAAAATTTAACGTTAAACTGGTCTGATAAAAATCCCACGTGTGGGAAGAAAGGTGTAGCTAATGTAATTTTTTGTTATGAGCTATTTGTTAGTGGACCAGGAGAAGTTTTTGGATTTTTTGAGGGAGACATCCTTTCGGAGTGTGAGCTTAACCTTTCCGAGATATTTTTGCTAACGTATAATATTGTTTCGCGTTATACATCGTGGTAACTGCACTATTTGTACAGGCGAATGGCTTCACAGTTTTTGGCTTTTTTCTTAAAACGCTCTACTCGATTTCTTATTTTTCCAGTTTTCCTGACTACCTTTTTCGTAAAAAGAAAAAAAAAATGGGGGGGGGGGCAGAGCCCCCCCCTCACATAAAAATCACATTATTTGTGAAATTTAGGTTTTTTCAAATTTTTAACCCTAAATTCTTGCTAGGAAACGCGATTTCTGTGTCCATCAATTGTTAAATTTCCTTGAATTTATTCCTGTTTAGATTCCTAACCCTTAATTATTTCTACAATTTTTCTATTTCTAATTTCTTGTTCGAAAACGCGAATTCTGCGTTCATGAATTCTTAAATTTTCTTGATTTTGTTGTTGTTTACATTCTTAACCCTAAATTTTTTGTAGAATTTTTCTAATTCTCATAGTTTTTTTCGGTTCTGAAAACGTTGCTTCGCGGCCATTTTTACATTTTAACCCTAAATTTTTTTGTGGAAATCTTCTAATTCTTATAGTTTTCCCGCTTTCGGAAGTGGTTTTATTTTTCGCACCGTCAAAAACGGCATTTTTGGCCACTTCTCTTTCGTTTTTGGTGCCGTCGAAAATGGCCTTGGTGCCAAAAAAAGTCGCCAAAAATCAAGGTAGGGGGTATATCGAAGGTGCGCCGCTACACCACCTGGGCGGCTTTAGAAAAATGTTAATGTTCAAGATTATACCGAAATCTCAAGAGACGGAGCCAAATAATCCTGGGGCCCAGAATTATTAAGAGGTTTGAAGTTCTAGTCTGAAAACTTCTATTCAGTATACATAAATGCATAGCTGCCAAGTGTTCTGTTTTATACGGATTCGTTCCGTTTTTTGAGCTTTGTTCCGTAAATACGTTTTTAAGCCAAAATGTTCCGTTTTTCAGCTTCTGTGTAAGAATTTTTAAAAATTATAAGAAAAAAGGAAAATTGTGTACATATTTAGCTTTTGGTAAATGATTTATCCTTGTAGACAAGTCAATAAATTTAATTGAATGATATTTATCTTTTTATTCTTTCAAGTATTTATTACATTAAACATTTAAGTCTATTGTTTAAACTGAGCTAAGTTAAGTATATTTTATTTTTCTAAATTAATGCTTATATATGCACATCATCTCTCTACACATGATAATTTAATTTTGTTAATGTAAGAGTATTTAATCATACATTTCATGACGACACACTTTGTTCCTTATTTCTGATTTTATGAGCAGGTGCTGTTTTCCTTATTTTTTTCTTGGGAGGTTGGCAGCTATGATAAATGTGTCAGCTAGGTATGACTGTATAGGGAGCCTCGGCCTAGGGGTCCATAAAATGGAGGGGTCAAGGTAGGTCGCTTGCCTTCCCCCCTCCCTAGAGTTTTAGTGCATTGTCTAGGATGTAAACAAAACTGCACTAGAAAGCAAAATCAGAAATGAAATTGTTACAAGTGTGAAATTTGCCCCGCTCTAGAGAATTTATTTGAAGTTCCACCCCCCTCCCCTAGGTTCTTTTCCATAGGCCCAGGGATTTTTAAGAGAGCTTAAGTTCTAATCTGAAAAATTCTAGTGACTATACATATATATGGATCAGCACGGTATGAATGTATAGGGGCCCCCGAACAGTGCTTAGGCCCTCCTACTGTCTTAGTCACGACCTGTATGTAAATTATTTTTTACATAGGAAGACCTTTTTTATAATTAAAATATTGAGAAACTCCAAAAGTTCTGCACGATTCTTTCCATTCCATGGGGAAATTATTTCCACGATACTCAAAATTTCTGACCGACGCAACCGTTTTAGAGAATTGTCCAAGATAAGCAAGAATTTCCTAGAAACACTTAACACCTTTCTACAATAGACAATTGTGCCATTACATGATTGGGGTCCTTAAATTAGCTGTTGCCCTGTAGCAGCTACCATGTATAATTTTGAGGTATGTGAATAAGGTTTTGGACTGTGGACACAAGCTTTGCTAGCTTATTATAATGGAGTTCCGTATTAAAGCCTTTCTTGTCCCGAATCAAACTGAGCATCTTCGATTCGTTATGTTCGTGCCACGGATCACGAATGTGTGGATGTAGTGCACTCTTTTTTTACGGAACATCTTTTATAGACAGATAATGCTAGTTTAGTAACTTAGTAGCAAAAAAAGTTCCTAAGACACCCCTAGAGAATGTGCAATAGAAATAGGGAGGTGTGGTGGGATAAACGAACGGGATTCCCAATTCTGGGGTCTCAAAATCAATATAACTACTTTTCCGTTCTTTTTTTTTTTACTGGAATACGTCTTTAAATTTGCTTCCGCAGTGGGAGGCAATTAAAAAAACTAATGATAATACAGTTTGATGTCAGGGAATAAAATCAGGGAATACAGTTTGATGTTGCTGATACGCTGTTTGATGTTGCACTTATTTATCTGTCGATCTACATCCAATCGGTATAGCTATTTTCCTTGTAAAATATATTCACTTTTATGCATTTATTTATTTTTTTTTTGGGGGGGGGATCACTTAGGCTGGGGACAAGGAAATTGTTCCAGGTGTCCAACTCGTGAATTGCTTCAGTATGTTTCCCCCAATGTAGTTATTATTATTATTATTTTTATCACTGTTTCTCACAAGATGCTTGATTGATAATCCATTTAAGACGCATTGCAAGAGCAAATCGAGTAAAAAAGAAAAAAGTTTCCATCACTATCTCAGAATTTCATGATTTTTTTCCTTGTGTTGCCTTACACAAAGGAAAGAAACAATCTGAAAAATTTTTTTAATTTACCTCTTTTAGTTTTGGAGTTATTGGGGGGGGGGGTCAAAGTCCCCACAGGAGCGACGTAGAAATAATTTCGGTTATTTTTGCCACTTTATTTTCTCGACTGTGACTGACTCTGAGGTGCTTCGGAGAATATTTTCTTTTTATCTGGTAATATACCTTGAATATTAACAACTCATATTGAAAATTCATTCTAAGATAGTCATAGCCCCCAAATACCTCCAATTTCATGAAAAATACAGTTTTTAAGAATACTTTAAATGTTGGTTCTGACGTGCTACAGAAAATCGTTTTGCACAGTGCAGTTATACATCTTCATATAAAGTGAATCCAGTGTTAAAAATTTTTGAAGGCCCGCATGGACTCTCCGTACGGGGCCCCAGCCCCAAACATGGTCGTTAACGCTTATACAATTTAGAAGGACTGATACAGCTAGCGCCAACTTCCCACATGAGAACTATTGGCATGGAGGTGTAGCATCAGCCTAGTATTTTCATATTATGAAAAAACATTTTTTGAAGGTACCACTGTTTCCAAGAAAAATCCCAAAATGTACCTCTCTATTTGGGACATTCCACTCACATGCGTGGAGCATTTCGTCGTTACTTTTAGAAGTTTAATCGACTGTAGAAATACTACAGAAAATTAAACTTACTCTGCATGTATCACAAATAGTTCTTTTTTCCTCTGAAAGCTACACTATGACTATTCCTGAGTAATATCTTTATGAGTACTAAAATTCATGCATATAGCATAATTTACAGGAACACTCAAAATAATTCGTAAATAATGTCATAACTTTGTCCATTCGCCAACTGAGAGAGAAAAATACTATGTAAATGTAACTCTACACATACCATATCTTATACTTCATTTAAAATAAACAAAAAGTAAATAATATTGTGATTAAAAGAAGTTGTCACAAATCTACATAATTTATTTCTGACTTGTGTACCATTTTACAACAAAATCGGCAAACATCATTTCAAACAAAAAGTAACATAAAAAAAAATTTATCAGGTTATTTACGTACTTTTTTTAATAGAATATATTGTATAGTTGATTGTGTGAGCTGTTTTGATACTTTTTACGGTACTTACGTATTATCCCGGCGGTCATTCTGCCAAACTGTTTTTTCATCAAATGAGTTGCCAAACTGTTGCCAATCGTATTCAAAACCATTAATAATTTCATGTGCTCGGCATTTATCTCTGCAAAAAACCGTTCGTCTTTGCGGACCGTCGGGATAATACGTAAGTAGCCTTTTCACATTAGTAATGGTAAATGGAGTAACTGAAATCGATTCAATTCGACTAAAAAAAAAATCATGGCTACAGTAATTATTTCTGCATCATCTTGGCGTGGCGTAGCCAAGTAAAAGAATCTGAGCCAGGTATTGCATGCAAATATTTCATCGTAGCAACCTCATCTTGTTCTGATAAAGTGATAACCCTTCCGATGTCAAATAACTCTTCACATTCCACTGCATAGTAAAAGTTCAGCTCAATATCAGCCACCTCGTACTATTTTTCACCAGAGGAAATAATTTAAAAACAGGAACATTTTAAAACATCATTTTAAAAACAGGAGCAACGCAAAATACTGTTAAAAATGTTTTATTCATAGAACATCCATAATTTTTTTTTTCAGTATGTCTGACATTTTTGTGTGTGTGTGATTTTAATTTTGCAAATTCAATTTTCAATTTATTTTCAATTTTGCAGTATTTTTTAACTACCTGTGTTTCTGTGTCCTCGTGCAAAAGAAGTTTTTCGAAACTTAAACTAATTAAAAATTATCGAAGATCGACAATGAGGGAATAAAGATTATCAAATTTGGCTATTTTGTCCATAGAAAGAAAAGTAGCTGCTACTGTTGACTTTGATGATGTCATCGACAAATTTAGCAAAGCGAAAGCACGCAAATATATTTTATCTTTATGAGTACAGTTCTGATTATTTTATTTTTTATTTCCATAAATAATTTCTGATTTAAATTAATATACTCCAAATATTTGTTTTGTTTTTTATTAAATATTTTAATTAATGCCCTTTCAATCGCTTAAGTATACTATTTTAAGGTGATACTTTATTTGTCAGATGATGTTTAAAAAATCTTTGAGAAAGATGATTATTTACTATAAATGTATACATACATGATAAATAGCAACTCTTGCATAGCTACGAAAGTACAGTCAACTCCCTCTAATCCGCACTCACTGGGACCAAGGGTTGTGCGGATTACAGGATTTTGCGGATTATAGATCATTTTTTTTTGTTTACATTTTTATATTTAGAATTTCCCTTTAAATTATAGTCAATTTACTGTAAACAAATAGGAAATGAGGAAAGAAAATGCATATGCTGTTGAATAAAAACACAATTAAATGTCAATATAAATACAATAAATAATACAATTAAATTTACAGAGAATTTACTAAAGGACTGATGAAAGAAAATATTTATGCTGCTGAACTAAAACACTATTTTTAATATTAAATACAATTACTAATACAAAATTAAAAGAATAAATTCTCTCTAAATTTTCTATTTATTTTTCATTTTTTCAAACTTTGCAGTGATTGTAATTTGTTTAACAGATTTAATTTTTCTTCATAAATTTTGCCCTGAAGCCTTCTAATTGTCAGTAACTCTTGGTCACTGCCAAATGATTGCTTTTGCAAAATGTTTAAATACTTGTCTCCCATATGGGCGCCGGCAGAATATTTCTCAGGGGGGGGGGGCGAAGACTACTTCAACGTATGGTTACCATGTTGGAAAGAGCAAAAAAGCAAGAAAAACATTGCTTACAAAAATCCAGGGGGGCATTCCCCCCTTGCCCTATGTTGCCGGCACCCATGCTCCCAGAGCCAACCCTTCTTCAAAAGTAATAGTACAGTAGAGGACCCAAATCCGGAAGTTTTTCAAAAAACAATTTTTTTTTAAGGGCAGTTGTTGTCGTTGTTGTTTTTAATTTCTTTGAAAGACCGTTTTTAACTAAATATGTCTTATAAAATAAACAAGCTCAATCAGAAAGGGAGGAATTTCACTGGTTGCTTGCGAAGGAGGGGGGGGGCTTCGGTGCATCATTTGTATATTTGATATCTCAGTATTACATTGACAGGGATGTTAATTCTGCGCCGAGCTGCGCCGAAACACAAATTCTTGCGCCGAACTGCACTTTTAGCCGTTTTTTGCGCTGGTCTGCGCCGAATATGTCATTTTGACTCTTCGTGAAATTTTTGCCACGCTCATTTATCTTTTAAAGCGTGTATATGGAAAGCTATTTAGCAGTAAAGCAAGATTCAAACTGCGTACGAAAGCTGCATTCCGAAGCCATTCTACCCGCCCCGGATCGGACCAGTCGGACTTTGTTAGTCACCTCAATCAGGGCCGGCCAGATAGGCAAACAAGTAATCATCGCAACGGGCACCGTTTTTTGTTTATGAAGGGGCACGATTTCCAACTTAAAATCATAAAAGCAATTTTGAAAAAAGTAAAAGGGACGTCTTTTTCTACGTTTGCAGGGTGGAGTGGGTGTCATGTACCGCAGGGCCGCCCCTGATCTAAACCAGACCGGTCCGTAAAGAAAACAGTATATTACGGTGACGTCCCAGCCCCTAAAAAATCACGATTTATGACCCGGACCGTAGCAAGAATGAAAATTGGAAGCATGACCGGTTTCGAAATCAGAATCTAGGCTGTCTGAATTAATAGAATATTTCATTTCAAAATAATCCGGAAATCCGCTGCCAGTGGTGTAGTCGTGGGGGGTAGAGATCTGTGCGGGCCCAGGCTTTTGCAGCACGATTCATTCAAGGCACGGGCTGACCTCAGCATTTTCTAGAATGGACCGGAACAAGCGTATACTCTTAAAGACGGTCCTCTGCGCTTGTAAAATCGAGTCTTTCCGGAAATTTTTGCTCTCCTAAAATTTGGACAAGACCAAACGATTGGCTTGTGATTCCTCCCCCCCCCCCTCCTTAAATCATGATTAATATACGAGCTGGACCGGGTCTGAATTTTTTATTTTGATTAAATGCCGGGTCGGGCTAGACATTTTCGGCCCGTGAAGATCATGAGCGGGGAGATGCCGTCTCACTACTTTTTCATTCGAGCTTATGTCAGCAAAAGTAAGCGTTCTTCACTTTTTATCATGGACGCATGATTTTTGAGTCTTCAGTTGCGAGTGTTCCTAAACCTTTTTTCTTAAAACTACACCACTGTTTTTCTTTTTGTGTGTGTGCAGGCTCTACGAGAGGGGGCAGACGGGGCGACGCCCCTGGGCCCGTGTTCAGCCAAAGTGCGGAATGTGTTACGAATTTCATTTATATAAAATCTTTATTTTAAAATTGACTAAATTTTGAATACATAATTCTAGTATGATATAAACAGCAGAAATGTTAATTCTACCATTTAAATATTAGTATTTTTACAACCTTCGAACATGCATTAAAAGTACCATTGCATATAAGAAATACTTCCCTCCCACTCTCTTTCCATTTAGCATTTATATGAAAACCATTAAAAAGAGCACTTTCACACACACACAAAAAAAATTCCTTCCGTCCATGTAAATCCATGTATTGTTTTTACCAAGTTGCTGATAGCATAGCCTGTATACACCCTTTTTTTTTTCCAGAGCTTTCCTAAAGTGCTTTCAAATAGTGTTTTGCTTTTAGCAAATGGTGTTTGCTTGCAAACTTTGCTTTTCTTGTATGCATTTATTGTGTTCCTAAATCTTCAATTTTATGCTCCAAAATCATGTTAATTCTGATCTTGAATCTTAGTTTTCCTCTCGGAAACTATTTTTTTGTGCTCCCGAGGTGCTCCCAAATGGAATTTTTCTGCTCCCGAGGTGCTCCCAAATAGAATTTTTCTGCTCCCAAATGGAATTTTTCTGCTCCCGAGGTGCTCCCAAATGAAATTTTTTCTGCTCCCGAGGTGCTCCCAAATGAAATTTTTTCTGCTCCCGGGGTGCTCCCAAATCGAGTGTTGGAGTTAACATCCCTGCGTTGATTTTCAATCTTGCTAGGTAATTTTCGGTTTCTCGTTATGTAAAAATATTCTATGCTATTATATAAGCTTTAAAAAGAAAAAGAATGTTATCCTCTGCACACACACACATGCATTTCATTTCAAGTGCTGATGATTCATTATTTCTGCTGGTGCTCCTCCGGCAGTTAAATGTAAACAAAGAGAGACGAGAAACGCCATGTGGTCTGTGTTTATGCTTTTCTTTCTTTCTTCCTACAGAACTGCAGTTATGTGGAGAAAGTTTTTGTTGCATAATAAATCGCTAGACAGAAGATCAAAAGGGTAAAGTAGGGGGGGGGGTAGAATCGGAAAATTGCGCAACTGCTGTGTAGCCTGCCAAATCGCGGTTTGCATTTAAAGTTAAACATGTTACATATTTTCACCCAATTTTAATTGCAACGGTCAATCTTTACGATCATCTCTGGAAAGAGTGAAGCGATGTGATTGGATGGTGCATTGCTTAGGAGTTCGTTATTTACATCCATTCACAGAACACATGCAACTTAGGATATAAGTTTCTGTACGTTAAATTACATGATAATATACTCAAATATATGAAATTATGTACTTCAAATACCTGTGAAAAAGCATTAATAAATGTCTTTATAACATTCAGCCAATCAAATAACTTCTAGTACAGTAATACTACCAGTCAAATGCCGTTCAAAATGTAAACAAACAGGGTTGGCATGGTTTAAACCAAATGGTTTTTTTCTCAAAAAAACCAATTGGTTTTTTTAAAAGAATAATTTAAAATTACGAATACTACAGATAGAATACCTTCTAATATATTTTTAAATTATCCTCATAAGTATCAAGAATAAGTTTATTATATCACTCTAGATACCTTATTGTTTTATAATTATTAAAAATTATTAATTAAATTATAGGCTGCATTTTTAACTTGTTTCTAAAATAGAGGTTTTGTGTTTTAACAACTTATTTCTAAACCTTAAAAATATTATTTTGAACAACTTATCACCATTATTACTGATGAATCTAAGAGCAATATTCCATGCAAAATGTAGTCAACAATTAGTAAAGTATTATATTATACTAGCTGCCAAGGTGGCCAGCTTCGCCGTCCCATACCTTACTATTCTATATACTCAGTCACTTTTTTTGGTCCAAATTATCAGAGTCCTTTCAACGAAAATCATATTTCATGGTTTTAACAGTATTTTTCATGAAATTTATTTAGGTTATGGTTGCTACAAATTTTGGGGGTATCATGACAAAAGCTGATGGTGGCCATGGAACATGTGAATAGATCCGAAAGATTTTGGGGTCCTCATCATGGCACGGTGGTAATGTCACTGAAAATGGTAGATGGCCGAAGTGTGAGGGTCCCGGATTTGGGTCCCATCATGCGGCTGTCGATCTAATGGTCTGCAGTTTTGGTAGGTTTTCTCCAGATGTAACGTGGATACGCATTAAAACCCCTTAGAAAGTCCTCCTGTCAAGGCACCTCTTATCCTTGGCAGATCACTCAGAGTACCGTTGCCATTAAACAAACCAAAAAGAAACAATTTGCTTTTTTGTGTATCGAAACAGGAAATGGCTAAAATATGCTTCAACCCATTGCAAAGTGGTTTTTTTTTTTTAAATGTGCAATAAACGTGAAGTAAAAAAATCCGAAAGATTTTGCTTCTTTGCATATGCATTGTTATTTTTTAATCTATCTACTGCGTGATGCACGTAACCAGTAACGAATATGCTTGCTTCACTTGACGTCATTGAACTGTTAATCTGGATTTTTGCACGTGTTATTGTTATTATGCTAATGTTTACATCTAGTTCTTGCCACTCCCAGCATAAAAATATCGTCAATTTTGGTACCGCATACATTAGTGTATTATATAAGTAGATACTAAATATAAAAAAAAATAGTATCTCTAAATAAAATATTAAAATTGAATGATTTCAATGTCCACATAAGTATAGCAACAATTTTTTTATTTACTTTGTTTTAATTATTTTCAGAAGAAATATTAATTTTTATTTGACCATTTTACAAATAATTTTATTTATAAATATGTAACATGTAATTATAAAAGGATTAAAAAAAAACCTGGTTTAAACCAAAAAAAACCCGGTTTAAACCAAATAAACCCGGTTTTTTGGTTTTTTTCAAATAAACCGGGTTTTTTTCCAACCCTGTAAACAAACTTGTTTGTTTACATTTGAAATATATTGCGGATTATAGAGTCGCGGATTAGCGGGAGTTGACTGTATGCCAATAATGGCGCCAAACATAGGCAAAGTGTCTATTTTCAGTCATTTTGACAGTTCGGTTGCAATTTCTGTCATAATACACTATATTTTATAAAAAATAAGATATAAAAAAATCCACTTAGTTAAATTTGATCATATTTCTTTGCTCATTTCTGCCTTTGATAAGTTTTTGCTTTATTTTTACAGAAATATTTACATAATCCATAGATCGTATATTAATAATTGTCTAATAAATTTGTAGTATTGTATTGTAATTTAAATGAATCAAAATTCACTACTTACTTATCAGTATGTAATAATTTTAATGCCTTGTGCACCAGCAATTCTTCATTGCGTTTTGTCCTCTATGTCTTTTAACAAAATACATTTTCTAAGTATTTTTTACTCTTGTATTAACTGTTGCAAGGAAACCGCTGGAATTACATTTTTTTCCCCTTCAAATCAATAGTTATCTAAATCTGTACTATATTTTATGTTCATATTTATTATAACAACCTTTTATATGTAACTAATATATTCGCTTATGCAATGTCTTAGTAGAATTTCGAGATACAAATAAGGCTTTTGGAATGCCATTGTAAACATCAATTATTATAGTTAAATACTGCAAAATTTGTAAAATTAAGTGTCTTCTTTTTGGCTTAAATAAGCATATCTCTGTTTCAAAAACAATTTGATATATTTAGATTCTTTATATTAAATTTTATGTTTTACGATTTTATATTTATTTAAAAACAACTTCTTTCAATATGAATGCAATTCTTTAATTGTAATAATTATATTGATTGTATATAGTTTATCTACGTCTTTAATGGTGCATTTTTGTGTAAATCAGACCTAAGCCCTCGTTCTTTGAATATAAATATAATATTTAATAAATCAAATATGGAAATTTTTGTCCATTAAATTCATCAGAAGTGCTTATAATTTAAAGAATACTGAAATTTGAAGAAAAACTGAATTATATAAAATGTGTGTAAAGAACATAAATTGTATTTTACAACTAATCACATAAAAGTTCCAGAAACTAAAAAATCTGTATTCTATTATTATTATTATTTGGTAGTTCTCTAATCCAATGGTTATCAATCTTTGGATTGCTACCTCAAATGGGGTTGCAAAAAATAACCCTGGGATCACAAGGTGGATTTAAACAGAATCGAAAGGTACCGAAATATTTTTCCTCTAAAAACAGGTTTCCGTTGAATAAAAGTGTCTTCAACAGAATGAACTATTTCCTTTCAAAACAAATTTAAGGTTCAGTGGTTTAGGTATATGTTTTAATATGCGAAGTGTAGGTAGTTAAAAGTTTTAAATGTACTGAGTTATGTTATCATTATTCCTATATGCTTTGGGCCAGCCGGTACCAGCAAAATAAAATGAGTTTTAGTTTCACGCGAACTAATTTACTAATTTTCTACAAACCAGTCAAAGCAGACTATTTTTCAAATTTACCAAAATGTAAAAGTAATTTTAAAAAAAAAAATTATTTTTCCAGATTTTTTTTTCAGTTATGAATGTTAGCATTAAAATGTAATTTTCGGTTAAAAAATACGATTTTAAAAGGGGGGCCCAAACTCGGAGACCGCCCCGGGCCTCACTTAGCGTTAGTCCGCCACTGATTTGTGAAGAAGAACTATGATTCCCTTACAGAAAGAGTGAGAAAAAATTTAGCTGAATAGAAAAAATAAGACACCTTTGGTGGCTTATAAAGTCAGCTATACTAGAGTTAGATCAGCATAGAAAGTATGAAGCTGGGAAAAAGAAAAAGCCCAAATAACTAAGAAAAGAAGAAATTGAAAAATGAAAGAAATGTCACGATATATCTGAAGAACAATTCTCAAATTCAGTGACACTGCATATTTTAGGAAAAGCTGTAAAGCACGTTATAAATGTTTTAACAAATTTTTTCTTCCTAGGAAAATTAACATAAAATCTTTTAATGTAGAAATGTAATAATGGAAGCTCAGATGAAAAAATTAGATGCATTTTCAGAAAATCCAAAAAAAAGGAAATGGCTGATTTTAACATAACAAGATTCAATAAGGTGCTTCTTTGATAACAGTTCATCAGCTTGCATTTTGCTCGACCAACAGGCTCGGACTGTCTAGGCCTTTGGGAGCATTTTTACTTTTCTTATAAAAAATATAATGATTTTATGCCCTGTAGTATAAAAAAAATAAAGAGCCTACCTCAGATTCACGCACTGTGTTACTGACAAAATGAAACTGTGTATCAATCAAAAGTCTCAGTATGTATGATAATTAGCTGTAGCCAGTAGTTGTGTAGGACTTAATGATATATATCTTTCACGAAACCTTTAGGCAAAATCATGTTTTCCTGTTCTCGCATCTCAGAAAAGGATAAAATCCTTAAAAAAAAGACTGACAAAGCTTGAAAAAAACATGAAGTCCAATTAATAGCTAGGGACATTTTCCCGTACCAATAGAAGTGAAAAAGTTGAAGACATTACAGATGTTCTGTGACTTGTATAAAACATATTCTATTTTTAAATGTTTATTATTTTTCCAAATGGAGCTATGCATGAAAAATCCTAATTTATATAAAAGCAATTATTTTTTTTAAAAAGAAATCATCATTTATATAATTAAACTTTAGTTTGAATTCATTAATAGAGCTAATAAATTTGTTAAAATAACATCTGTGTTAATTTTAGTTCATAATTTCTTATAGTAGTGTTACTTAAAATCTTATGTCCTGTACGTAACACAAGTAATTAGCATTAATTAATGATACACATTAAAAAATAACTTTAAAGTTAATTAATAAGTTTACTTTTCTTCTTTTACCCATTAAATTTATTTGTGAAAATGCCTCATAAATTCAGAGCAAAATCCAAACTGCTGGAGGTACTTTAAAAACAACTTTTTTGTGTGATGGTCCCGTATGTAACAAAACTTTATTAAATAATTAAATAACTATTTTGTCCAACAAAACAAAATTTCATAGAATTTAGTTGAGCTGGTATATAAAACATTAAAAATAATTGCAAACTCCTCATTTATATTTTGATATTGAAAAATGTACAAGTATGTTAAAATTTTGCTGTGAAATGTCTCATATGTAACATTTGATTACTGCGGAATGACCGATAATAAAAAATTGCACCTCGACATGCTACCCTGTGATTAATGCTGGCACCCTGCTGAAAATGTGCCCTTTTTCCAGAAATCGTCCACTCCATTCTATGTAGAAACGGTCACCTTTTATATGTACCCTAATCAATTTCTTTAATGCCCTAAAAATTATAAAAGTGCCCTTTTTCGATCCTAGAATGAACTCTAATTAACATAATGGATTAGTATATTCATTTGTAACACTTATTCTATAAATAAAGACTTTCTAATGTCTTTTTTCAATTGAACTTAGTCATTTGTAAGTATTAATGTTTTAATGTCAGTGTTCCAACCTGCCCCACCTCTTGGGACAGATTGGGGACACTTTAAAGGTTTTTTAAAATGCTTCCTGAATTTTATCTGCAAGAAATAATCCATTGAAATTAGTTTTGTTTAATGTATAAATATCCAAGCTAAATATGTAATTGCTATTGTATTTGGTGAAAATTGAATGAAAAATAAAAATTTTAGAAATAGTTATCTAAAATGTGTCTCAAGATGCCCCACCCTCCCTTATATTATTTTACTATTTTCTTTCTTTCTTTTTTCCCTGTGTTAGAAGGGAAAGTCAGCTCGTAATGCCCAGAAAGGAATAGGCCATGTAGAACCTGAAGAGTTAGTCAAGGCACCTCATTCTTTTGTGATTAACAGAGGAAAACTGGGCAAGAATGCCAATGAACTGATGATAAATTTCCGAAAAATGATGGAGCCATTTACTGCATCCCATTTAAAAGTAAGATTTTTAAAATTTCTTATATGTATTATGAGATACTGAATAATAATTATTATTTTTTTTTTCAAATTAAAATCTCAGCAGATATTCTGTTTGTTTGTGCCATATACAAATCCACACCGTTAGATAAATCAGCTTAAAATTTAAAAAAAAGTATTATTAAAAAAATTACTACTTTAATTAACTAAAAATTAACTCATTAATTACCTCTTATCTAGTCTGATCTAGTCATTGAGTAAGAAAGTGAACTGGATGAGATCAGGGTTGGCAGGTTTTTGCCATATGTGGAAAAAACCAGAGCAGAACATGGTAAAAACCATCCCGGCAAAAATAGGTTTTTGCCATTTTCACCACCCAAAGTAGCAAAAACAGAATTGTGTCTTTTTTTCCCCCATCTAAATTAAAACATATAAAATAAATTTTAGTTAAAAATCAATGCTATTGCTATTTATATTATATTTGAGCACTAAGTTTAAATAAGTATAATATATGCATTATAATAATAGAAATAATAAAATCACTCAAAATAATTGGTGTTGTAAACTTAAAATAATAAAAATCTTTCTAAAATAACACCATAGATTTTACTTCAATGGTCAGACAGCTGTTTCGAGCAAAAACTTATTTGCCCTTCTTCAGTGTCAAACACTTGAAGTTAGGAACAGGGAACTGAAAAGAAAGTAAATTTTTCAGTTTCCCATTCCTAACTTCAAGTGCTTGTCACTGAAGAAGGGCAAATAAGTGTTTGCTATAAACAGCTCTCTGGTTGTTGAAACAAATTTTATAGTGTTATTTTACAAAATTTTTTATTATTTTAAATAGAAATAATATGCATGTTATTAAAAAACAATAGTCATTTTATGACAAAATTGGAAATCAAATGAGCTATTTATTATGTTTATATCATCACTATCAATGATAATCACATAAGAATTGCAGAGTATAGGGATTGCGCAGGTTTAAATGCATGTAATGATAATAGATGATTTGGAAATGAAGACAATTTTTTATTATATTAAAAAGCAGAATACTGTTAAATCTCAACCACTTCAGTAATATCTACTTTACAATCAAAATTTTGTTGTTTTAGCATTGCATAACAGTAAACTAGTTTAGAAAAAGTATTTGTCGACAATTTGTTTCAAATTTTAGTTTGGATAAATGAACAGCTGAAAAAAAATCTTTCAATAGGTTGCTGGACATATTTGAAGGTGTGCAACTATATATAGTGATCAGAATTCCTTGGAAATTTCTCAAGCTTTTGAAACACTTTGCCACCAATTATAGGCACTGACCATTCTGATCACATTTTCTGAAACATAATCATTAAAAGGGGATCAAGTATTTTTCGTTTGAGAGACTGATGGTATTTTGGCTGTCTGCTGCTAGTTGATGATCCTTTGTATCCAAACCGTGTTCTGTTTTGTTCAATAGCTTTTTACACTGTATCTGCCGGTATCTCTTTTTGTTACTCTTCAAGTTTCTACTGATCAATCCAATTTTTAAAAAATGTGCAATAGTTGGAGGCTGGGGGAGCTTTAATAACTAATGTACTGTGACCTAGGCATCTGACAAGGGATTGATTGCACTGGTGACTTGCAATATTTGAATACTATAAATACAGAACAATAAAATGACTGAAACTGATTAATCAAACTTATTTGCCCCCTTTAGAACTGTTCTGTATTAGTTGTATTTTGCCTCCTTGGCGCGCTTGCCGTCTGACGCCAACGCGCCAATCCTATTTAACGGGTTGCAACCCTTCTCTGTATTTTGTCTTCAGATTCAGATTTGATCTCATATTGTACGGATGCTCCCAGCAGCTCCTTCATTTGAACCCTAGTTCAAAACTTTATGTAACAAAACTGCCCCTTGGCAGTAACTGTTATTACAATCTACAAAAATAAAATATCTTACTAGTTAAATACAGTCCACTGTTTACCTGAAGGCTCCCGACATTTGGTCCTTGGACCAGCCGGAGCAACTAGCGTAATGTCAAATTTAACAAGCTTAAATCGCCAGAAAGGCGTTCTCGAAGGAAAAATAAATAAACTCTGCGACTTTACGAAGAACTTAAACCTAGCAGATCAAGATGCTGAGGAAGCGGCAATATTACTTAGAAGCAAGCTAAAAGGAGCAACGGATTTAAAAAACAACGTAGCGGATCTCGTTCGTTCCTACACCCTACTGCCAGAAAAAACAGATGTGACGGAGGCCTTAGCATCGTCAGCCGAACTAGAAGAGATGCTCGAGGAAGCAGAGGTAGGCTTAATGATTTTACTCTCTAAGTTTGACTCTAATAAAAACAAAAGTGAAATCACTACCTCTCATGTGAGTAACTTTAAAATTCCCGACTTACCGTTACCACTATTTTCGGGAAAATATGAAGATTTCCAAAACTTTAAAACTCAGTTTACATCAATTATTGGAAATAATAAAGATTTAAGCCCAACTCAGCAACTATGCTATCTGAAGGGCTGTCTAAGAGGAGAAGCTAAAAGATTAGAATCGGCCCAAGATACATATGAATCACTTTGGTCTTCTCTAGAAGAGAGATATGAAAATAAACGAGCAGTCATTGATTGCCACATTGTAAAATTATTAAATCTCTCAAGGGTCCCA
The DNA here is from genome assembly GCA_038373885.1 of Cheiracanthium punctorium. NCBI lineage: Eukaryota > Metazoa > Arthropoda > Arachnida > Araneae > Cheiracanthiidae > Cheiracanthium > Cheiracanthium punctorium. Next base: position 33,806 of record JAWZYV010014798.1, on the reverse strand, counting down.
GACTCACCGAATCAATTAATGCAAATGATTGATAACACGCGATGTAACCTACGTGCATTAAACTTATTAGAGTTTAAGTCAAATGACTTATCAGATATATTAATTATGCACATTTTGTTCCAAAAACTGGATCCAGAAGTACGAAAAAGTTTCGAAATGAAACTGAGTAAAAATGAAATTCCGAAGTTAGAAAACTTCTTAAGCTTTTTGGAAGAACGTAGCAGAATTTTGCAGGGATATTTGCCCGAGAAAAAGAAATCTATTTTCATTGCTAAACCTAGCAATAAGCCAACTCCTCAGAGATCATTCTTAACGAACACAAAATCAAACTGCGTATTAAACTGTAACGAGAAGCATTCTCTTTATAGATGTCATAAATTTAGAGAAATGAATGTCTCTAATCGAGCTGATATAGTAAAAAAATTCAATCTCTGTGTTTCATGCCTTAATAAACATTCCTCTCCTTGTTTATCAAAAAACTGCTGTTTTTTATGCAAATCGAAAAGCCACAATTCTCTCCTGCATAATCCACTTGAACATAATGAATCATCGCCTATCTGCGAGGCGCCAGACCCCCCCTCGACCACTCAAGAGTCGACTTTGTTTGTGCGGCAGAGAAAAAATTCTTGTGTAATTCTAAACACAGCTGTGATTTACTTAAGGGATTGTGCTGGTGAATATAGGCCATTAATCGCAGCACTGGACAGTTGTTCCACAGTGAATTTACTAACCAGTTATAGCGCTGAGTTATTAGGATTGCGGAAACAAAAAACGCTCGTCTCGATCTCTGGTTTAAACGATACTGGCTTAACCGCAAAATCATTTGTTACTACTGAGCTCACAAACAGAAACAAAACTAAGTCGTATCACTTGGATATGTTAATAGTACCTAAAATTGCAGAGCTTCCACCCACATTTATTCATACGTCCAATTTAAAATTACCTGAAAATATAACGCTAGCGGATAATGATTGGAATAGACCGAAGCGTATAAACGCATTAATCGGTGCTGGTATATTTTATCAATTATTAGGTTCTCATAAAATTAAAATTGATGATTCGCAGTTAATGTTAGTTGAAACTATTTTTGGTCACGTTGTATCGGGCGCTCTAAACACTTCAAATTCGGATATCGATACATCCGATTCATGTTTTTTAACCGTGGAATCAGAGCGTCTTGATAAGGCATTGACTGCTTTTTGGGAAGTAGAAGAGGTTGAAAATACCAAAAAGGTTGCTAGTGAAGAATTGAATTATTGTAATGAGCATTTTGAAAAAACACATTCTAGAAAGCCTGATGGCAGATATGTTGTCAAAATGCCATTCAAACCAGATTGCTCTGAAACATTGTTAGGCAGTTCCAAAGGCATTGCTTCGAAAAGGTTAAATAATTTATGGCACAGGTTAGAGCGGGATCTTACTATGAAGGAACTTTATATTGGATTTTTAGCCGAATACGAAGCCCTACACCACATGGTTGAGGTGAAAGAAAATGAGGATTGCCATGAAGGTTACTATCTTCCTCACCACGGCGTTTTGCGACCAACTAGCAAAACCACGAAATTGCGGGTGGTGTTTGACGCCAGTGCCAAGACTACACAGAAAAGTTCTCTAAACGATTTGCTCTGCAAGGGAGGGGTAATTCAAGAAGATCTCTTTTCTATTTTAATACGATTTAGAAAACATATTTACGCTTTCACTACAGACATTAAACAAATGTTTAGAATGATCGAATTACATCCTTCGCAAACTAGACTTCAAAAAATCCTGTGGAAGGACAGTCAACACTCACCAACAAAGGTTTTTCAATTGAATACTGTCACTTACGGCACTGCGTGTGCACCTTACTTAGCCACGCGTGTTTTGCAACAGCTCGCAATAGATGAAAGAAATGATTTTCCTTTAGCTTCGAACATTGTACTTCGAGATTTTTACATGGATGATTGCCTATCCGGCTCATCCGATTTAGAAAGTTTTGAACAAATTCGATCAGAACTGACTGAACTCCTTCTGAGAGGTGGCATGCAGTTGCACAAATGGTGCACAAACCAGGTTCAAAATACTGAACCCCAGACTTTTCCATTCGATCGAAATTCGGAAGAAATTACAGTCAAAACGTTAGGCATGCTATGGAATAGTTCCAGTGACACTTTCTCGTATAAGGTTGACATCACTACAAATTGCAGTGTTACAAAGCGAGATGTACTCTCTCAAATTGCACGGATATATGACCCACTTGGCCTTCTTGGTCCAATTATTGCCCAGGCGAAAATATATATGCAACAGTTGTGGTCATTAAAATTAGAATGGAACGAAACTTTACCCGCAGATATTTCAAAACAATGGGAAACTTTTTGCAAGGCATTACCAGACTTGGAGTCCATTAAGGTCCCAAGATGCTTCTTGACACCCGACGTTCAGTCTGTTGTGATTAATGGATTCGCAGATGCGTCATCGGCTGCTTACGGCGCAGTTATCTACATTCAGGCTGTGTCGAACACAAATGAGTGCATGAATAAACTCCTCTGCAGTAAATCACGAGTAGCACCGATGAAAACCATGACTATTCCACGCCTTGAGCTACAAGCTTGTCTTTTGCTGGCGAAGTTGGTCCAGAAAGTCTACGAGGCCTTAAAGCTTCAAATCGACGCTGTTAGACTGTTCTCTGACTCCACCATCGCCCTTGCGTGGATCAATTCACCTCCTCATCTTTTAAAACAGTTTGTGTCAAATAGAGTGGCACAAATTCAGCTTCTCACGAAAGACTACGAATGGTACCACGTTGCTTCATCTGAAAATCCGGCGGACGTTCTATCGCGTGGACTCGATGTCAAGGCACTAATTCAGCATGACCTTTGGTGGATTGGACTGCCATTCCTCAAGGAACAATCTGTGAACTTTTCTCAAAACAGTGACTTTCCCCTGAATGATGCAGCTGCTCTTGAACTTAAACCAGTTGCAAAGACTGCCTTAACTATAACAAACTTTGATTTCATCGACAGCCTAATTAACTTGACTAATAATTTCTGTAAACTAATTAATATTTTAGCATTTATTTTTAGATTTTACCACAATTGCAAAAACCCTTTGTCAAAGGGATCCGGACCATTAGCGATCAGTGAAATTCATTACGCGCAATCAATCCTTTTTAAACAGGTTCAGGGTAAGTATTTTTCGTCAGAAATTTCTGCACTAAAGAAAGGAGAACCTGTACCTACTTCAAGTAAGTTAAAGTTCCTTAATCCCTTTCTCGACAATGAGGACGTTATTCGTGTTGGAGGGCGAATTAATAATTCAAATTTAAACTATGATAAAAGACATCCTATAATTCTCCCATCCAATAGCAAATTGACCAAAATTATTTTCGAGTACTACCACAAGAGTAATTTGCATGTCGGACCTCAGACTTTGTTAAATACTGTTCGACAAAAGTTCTGGCCCATCAACGGAAGAAGTATTGCGAGACTAGTAGTACATAAGTGTATAAAGTGCTTCAAAATAAAGCCAGTTGTTGCCAATCAGATTATGGGAGAACTTCCTGCTGAGAGAGTTACACCTTCCTCTCCCTTTCATAATGTTGGCCTAGATTTCTGTGGCCCATTCCAAATTAAGTACAAGGGTCAAAGGAAGGGAATTTTTCACAAAATCTATGTCGCTATATTCATATGTATGAATACTAAAGCTGTACATTTTGAAGCAGTCTCGGACTTAACAACGCAGGGTCTGCTTGCCGCTCTAAAGAGATTTTTCGCACGTCGTGGAAAAAGCTCCACCATTTTTAGCGACAACGCTACCAATTTTGTTGGAGCGTATTCTGAGTTGAAGCACTTATTGAATACCTTAAAACAAACTAATAACGAAATTTCTAGTTATCTTATTACAGAAGGCATAAATTGGAAGTTTCTGCCTCCTAGAGCTCCAAATTTTGGAGGTCTTTGGGAGGCAGGAGTTAAATCCTTCAAGTATCATTTCAAGCGAACCATCGGTGTCTCAAAATTGACATTAGAGGAATTTTTAACTATCATGGTGCAAATCGAGGGTGTTTTAAATTCTCGACCACTTTCCCCCTTATCACCTGATCCCGATAATTTTGAGGTGCTTACTCCAGGTCATTTTTTGATAGGCAGAGCTATTAATTCTCCACCTGAACCAGATTACACAGGCACGCGGGATAATTGTTTAAATAGTTGGCAAAAGGCACAAAAAATGGTTCAAAATATTTGGAAGTTATGGAAAAACAGTTATTTGAGCCACCTCCAACAAAGAACCAAATGGTTCTTTGAAAAACAAAATGTAACTCCAGGCATGCTAGTGCTAATTAAGGAGACAGAGTTACCTCTTTGTAAGTGGTCCATTGGAAGAATCATTGATGTACATCCAGGTGCCGACGGAAAGGTGCGTGTTGTAAATGTTCGCACACCGAAAGGTGAATTCAAAAGACCCATTACCAAATTAAGTATCCTGCCTATTGAAGATACTTAAAATTTAAAACAAATTCACAACAAAATATCATGTGCTCAAATTGTTGTTTTATGTTTTTATAAATGTTCTATATTATGTTTTGTCATTATATATATATATGTATACACTTTTTTTTATCTCCTCTTGAAATATGGCTATTTCAACGGGCGGCGGAATGTTCTGTATTAGTTGTATTTAACCTCCTTGGCGCGCTTGCCGTCTGACGCCAACGCGCCAACACTATTTGAACGGGTTGCAACCCTTCTCTGTATTTTGTCTTCAGATTCAGATTTGATCTCATATTGTACGGATGCTCCCAGCAGCTCCTTCATTTGAACCCTAGTTCAAAACTTTATGTAACAAAACTGCCCCTTGGCAGTAACTGTTATTACAATCTACAAAAATAAAATATCTTACTAGTTAAATACAGTCCACTGTTTACCTGAAGGCTCCCGACAAGAACAAAAAGAAAAAAATAAATCTAGTTACTTTATAAGAAGTTTTTTCAACAAATATCTTGAATTCATTTTATCAATTTCCTTATTTGTATATTAGGCTGTTTTCATCGAATAATTGTTTTAATTATAATATTTATTAATCAATCAGCAATATAAAATAGTACACAAAAATTAATTTAATTATTAATGCCAATGTATCTTTTCTTAAATTGCAGACCTTACTTCACATTATTTAAGAACAATAAGTTTTTTCCATTTTTGCCCTATTTTTTTCCCAGTTTTTGCCACTGTCCTGGCAAAAATACCAACCCTGGAAGAGATTACTTTTACTGCTGTCAGTAAATTGAGAGATCACAAGTTTAAAATTGCTTTGGACCAATCAGCTCTTATAAAAATTAGATCACAATCAAAATAATTTTGCCCTAGTAAAATCAACCAAAATAAACCTAATTAAAAGCTTGTAAAAATATATTTCAGCCTCACACAGGGCCATCTTTGGTCATTCTGGTTTTATCATCTGTACTGCATCAAGCAATTAAGGTGTTCCATGGTCATTCTCAGCACACTGAAATCTAGTTAGTGCAGAAGGATTCCTCAAAGGCACTTGCAAATGTGATAAGATTTTTTCTCATTTTGCATTTGTAGCATCAGACTAACAGGCTCTGACATTAAAATTATGTCAGAGAGAGAAGTAATTCTGCGAAGTCTCAGATTCTGTATTGTTGGAATGTGGAAAAGCTCCTCTTTGGATTATTCATTTTGACATTTTTTTTTCACAAGATTGAAATAATTTTTTCCCTCCCTCTATTGACCATGCATATAAGTACTAACATTTCAGTGGCTATATTAAAGTTTTGAAAAATCTAGTGTTGTCAATGTAATTTTTATGTCATAATTTAAAATTGCATAGTAATATGTTACTGATAAAAAAGCTGTATCACAAGTAAGGTACTTCAGTCAACCTTGTGATTTAAATTAACTAAGAATAGTACTCTGTAATGCTTTAATTAAAGTTTATTAAATCATTAAAATTACATTAAGGGCCATGCTGTAGGTATATTTTAGCCATTTTTAACCCTTTCCAATTCCAGTGTGTGCATATATACATATTTGATCTTATATTTGCTCGCATGTTTGACCAATGTTGATTCTAACACAATTAGAGACATTTTTTTAAAAGTTGATAGTTTTAAGAAAAAGAAGAGAGAGAGAGAGATAGAATGTTTATACCTACATTTTTTTTTCTTTTTCTTTCCTTTTTGGTAAATAATTCTCATTTTTCTCTACTAAGATCCGATTCTTTAGCTAGTCAATTAATGCCTTGTGATTTCTGTAAATAACTATTGTCATCTAGTAGATGAAAAAGAACAGATAAATCAACGTATGATACGCTCAAATTACCAAACCACAATTTTCATACATAGTGTTATAACCAAGCAGCAATTACAGTGACACTTAGTACTTTCATTGTATACTCGTAGTTTGATATAAAATAGAATGACAAACACATGTATGTCAGGGTGTGCCAGGAGTTAAAATATTTTTTCAAACTATTATTATGTAAAATATTTTGATTCAAATAGATATTCAATCTCTACTCATTTATTTAGATTAAAAAACAAAAATTAAAAATATTGAGTTTCAAAAGTTTGATTATTATTTTATATTTTGAATCTTGGTTTTTGTTTGATCAACTTGCAGAATGCTTACTTTAACAGAACTTTTTATAATTCAAGTCACATATTGATATTTCTAAATTTTTTATCTTGTAGGTGCAGAAGAAAAATGTAATAAAGGACTTTGTTCACATTGCTGGACCACTGAATGTGTCTCATCTTGTTATATTTACAAAATCTCAGAAAAACATGTACCTAAGAATACTGAAGCTACCCAGGGGGCCTACTCTTACATACCAGATTAAAGAGTATTCACTTATGAAGGACATAGTGTCATCCCAAAAGAAACCTATGATGTATGAAAAGTTATTTGCTCATCATCCGCTATTAGTTTTGAATAATTTTAGTGGAGAAGGAATGCATCTGAAACTGATGGCTACTATGTTTCAAAATATGTTTCCATCCATTAATGTGAATAAAGTAAGTCCTTGTGTGTTGTCTATGTATTTTGGAATAATTAATAATTTTTTATCTGTGTCGTATTGCATTATAATTTCTATTCTTAACATTTGACTTGGGGGGGGGGTGAGGGGGAATTGAAAAATAACAATAGAATTTTTTTACTTCCTTGTACTTAGTATAAGGAAGTAATGTGATCGCGAATAATTTCAATAGCCCGATTTCGACAAAAAAAAACAAAAACAAATTTGACTACCTCTAAATTTACTTTTAAGAATTTTTGGCAATGCATCTCATCGTACGCGTACATATATGTTCATATAAATGCATGTGCAACCCATTTTGACCAATTTTCTCCTCACGTCTGTATGTATATAACTCACATATCTCAATAACTATTGGTCTTAGAATGTTGAAACTTTATATTTAGGATATGTTGTAACATCTAGTTGTGCATCACCCCTTTTGCTCCCAATCGACTGGATAGTTTATCTACAGGGCCGCCCAAAAGATTTTAAATACATTATGCTCTATTGGCAGAAATTCATTAAAGCATATTTTAGAGGTATTAGGCTATTCCAAACAACTTATAAGTGATATATGGTGTTAAGGGTTACAAAATGACTTTCTCCATCGAAAATGGTGTGTTTATCATTTATAGTTCTGCTACAGGAACACTCAAGAGATTTCCAACACATTACAGTCAATGGCAGTTTTAGGGACATTCATCCATTTAAAGCACAATACCGTCCTACCATAAAGTTAGGTAATTCCAACTTTGTTCATATGCCTCCCTCAAAAATTATGCCTAAAGTCACTAAGCTTGGCAATTTTTGGTGAACGTGTGTATGTATTTAACTCTCACATTTCAAAACTATTAGTCGTAGAATGTCGAGTTGTGCATCTCGATATTTGGTTCCAATCTACTGGAGAGATTACTTACAGGACCACCCAAAAGAATTTCAACACATTACTGTCTGTGGACAATGTGTATGTATTTAACTCTCATATCTCAAAAACTATTAGTCGTAGAATGTTGAAATTTTATATATAAGATTGTCATAACATCTATTGCTGCATCTTGATTTTTGATTCCAATCTACTGGATAGTTTATTTACAGGACTACCCAAAAGAATTTCAATATATTAATGACTATGGAGGCATCTTCAATATATTATGTCTGTAATCGGTCATTGTTTGGTCCATGCCCAAAATCTCACCATTTGCCATTGACCTTGATGAGTTTTGCCAAAATGTCACCAAATTTGGCACCAAAAATAATTTCATATTTTGCATAACTAAAACTTTTAACTGTAGAATGTTGTAATTTTGTATTTAGAACTATTGTAACATCTAACTGTGCATCTCTTTTTTTGGTTGCAATCGACTGGGTAATTTATTTACCGGGTCACCTAAATGACTTTAAATACATTAAAGTGTATGGATGCATTCAATCCATTGAAAGTCTGATCAATTGCTATTTTGGCTATCCCCAAAATCTCACAAACTATCTCAAGCTTGCCGACTTTTGGCGAAATATTGCCAAATTAAGTGTCAAAACAAACCTTTCAAATTGAACCCAGCTTGATGATATTCGAAGCATTTGGCTAGAAATCACTAAACCTTAGTATTATTGCAGTATTTTATCTCTTTCAAACAAAATAAGTTTAGATGAAGTGCTCCGAAAATATTTTTGGTTTAATAGATGTGCAAGGAAGTCATGTGTTGTCCACATCAGATTTTTTTATACTGTTGTCTTTTCTTCTGCCTTTTTTGAAATCTTTTCAATTCACATTGCTCACTTATCTCTGTTAATAAAGAATTGAAACATATTCCCATCATTTTGGGACATCCTGCATGTATTAATTCTGCATCAGGCAGCCACCTGTCCAGGGCATATACTTCTGCACCCCTGAGTCCATGCTTTGAGAGTCCATAGATGGGCAGTGCAGGCCTTGGCCCTACATGGGCTGTTGTGGCAAAGTTTAGTTTAGTGTATATTAACATATATTGCAAAGACACAAGTGAAAATTTCTTTTTGTGCCCAGTGTTTAAGGTAATGAAGTGGAAGAACTTAATTCTCTACATTGGGGTGAAAGGTTATCAATATCACACACACAAAAGATGTACAGTCAAACCTGCTTAATGTGGAATATTGGTTAAAGGAATATTCTGCTTATTGTAATAAATTGCCAATGTAGCAAACCATAATAATTAGTCAGTGTGATCCCAGATAATAGAATATCCCTATATTAGAATAAATTTTTGTGGCAAATTGGCTATTTCACTAAGCGGATTCGACTGTATTTCATTAAAAGAACTATAAGCAGAGTTGGCAAGTTTTTGACAGTTGGTGGTTTTATCCGGTTTTAACCATGGTTTTAACCGTCATGTCAAAAACCTAAAATTTTGTCCTAAAACCACTTTTGTAGCAAAAATATTTGTACAACTATCATAATTTTTGACTTAATACACTAGAATAAACCTTTGGACAGGGCAAACTATTATTTTGTTGACAAGACAACCCCCAAACTTGAGTTTGGTTCAAGCTGTACTGAAAGAAAATAACTAAATAAGCTACTATAAAAATAGAAAAAAAAGTATTTATGAAAAAAAAAATTATCAACCTATTTAGTTTTTAAAAATGAAAATACATTTGTTTAAGTTAATCTGTGAAATTACAAGTAAATAAAACAAATATTTTCAGTTTTACACAATTACATTTTTACCTAGTCCCATTCTAATTCCTTTTTACCCCCGGAGCATGCGGTAACAAAACACTAGTTTTGCAGTTTTTTGTAATCCAAGTTTATTACGTAACTTTGTCTGGATAGATCCAAAATTGGAAAAGATTGTTTCTATTGATGTTGAACTGCAAGGACAAGAATGCAAATGCACCATCAGCTGTAGAAGTTCTGGTGAAATACTGCTGTTTTTAACTTTTCCCACAGCATGCAGGCAAGAAGCTATAACTGCTTCATTATGGATATTACTCCATCCATCTTCAACTAATGTGCATTCCTTTATTTGAAGTTCTGATTTCATTTGTTTTTCTAACTCTTCAGTGACTTCATCTAAGAGACTGCCAGATAATGCTTTTCTGGTAGGAGGATTATAACCAGGGCGTAGCAAATTTATGAGCTTGAGAAATTTGTTTTGTTCAACAACATTAAGAGGGATATTGCAACTGCAAAAAAACTTAGCAAGTTGTAGATCCAGCTGTTTTTTCATGTTGGGTGCAGTTTTCACTCTGTAATCAGATATGTTGTTTATCTGTAAACAAACTCTTTTAACACCTGCAACTCGAGATGTACATTAATTTACTTCAAATAATTCATGACTTTTCTTTAGACTTGTATCATCAGTTTCCATATGCACTCTTTGTTCCTCATTTACTTTGCCTTGTTTTTTCTCTTGTTCTCCACTATTGCATTTTGCTGAATGTACTTTCATCCTATCCACTCTATTGGCCATGGTATGTCCACACTTTTTGCATCTTCCGTAAATTTTATTTCCTTCTTTCACACAAATAAAATCATTCCATATAGTATTTTTTGGCCTACCACCTTTATCCATGATTTTAATTATGTACAGAACAGATTTAATTAAAAAAAAAACTGAATAATACAGTTATTTGACCAAAATTTAAGTACTACTTTAAAATAGCTTAGCTTAGTTTTAAGAAAGACAAAAGTGTTCTTAACTAGTTTCGGAACATTTTTCCAAACTGACAATATTATTTTGCTGTAAACAAGCTCTCTTATCACTAAGTAAACTGATTGCACACTTCTGACCATTGGCCACCCAGGTGCATACTTTAGAATACAAAGAAAAAACAGGTTTGCTATCTATTTGCCTTTCAAAACACATTCCACAAAGGATTAACACCATGTTGCTGCTTACAGCTATAAACTTGAACCAAGAAAAGGGGGGTTGTTTTATAAGTACAAAAACTGTCACCAAATTAAACTGCCCTTGCTTTGAATAATTAAATGGAAACTATTAACATAATACAATGAAGGGTATATTATAAAATTTTAAGTGTATTGATAATAGCAAATCATTATTTCATTTTCAAATTATTAATTTACTTACCCAGGAAATATTTATAAAACAGATGTGGTTTATATGTAATATTTATGCAGAAAATTTATTTATACACATATTTAGAATTTTTTAAAAAATGTTTAAATAACTTAGGATTATTCATTGAATAAAGGATAAGGAATAGTTTTAGTAACACTTCTAATCCTAAATCATGCATAAAGTAATTCATATAATTATTTATGTTAACACATTTAGAAATAGCTGGGTACTTAGGGGAGGAAAAAATAGATGTGTATAAGTACTTACACAAATACTTTTTACCTTTTCAGATATTTAGTTCTAACATGACAAATAATATGAAGGGTGATATGTAGTTTTAATGTAATTACATTAATTGTGAAATATAATGTATTTAAAATTGTTATTCATGACCATAAAAAAGGAACATTAGGTTTTCGACAGTTTTCGCCAGTTTTTGACACTTTTCGACATGTTTTTGACACTTTTCGACTGGTTTTTGACGTGTCATGTCAAAAACCAGTTTTCGACATCAAAAACCCAACCCTGACTATAAGTAATAGAGTAAACAGGGTGACAATAATTTAAATCAATTTATTTAAATCTGTGATTTTCATCAATTGATTTTTTGAAAAAAATCATTGATTTAAATCAAGGATGCATAATCTCTGGCCAACGGGCTATTATTAGCTCTGGGCACGCTGTTCCATTCATCTAACATAGCATGTTGAAAAACAAATCAGAATCCATCAGTTTAATTTTTAAGAAAAGGAATTGATAGTGAAAATTTAATTGTTCAGGGTTTGTTTTCATTGGTCATAAACATTGCACCAGAAAATGTTCAGTTAATTGACTTTTATCAGTATGTGCCATCATATTTTCAAGAACTTTCATATGAAAATTCGTACAGTATTCTGAGCGTTTATGTCATGCCCGCAATAAGTTCGGTTGAGTATAAACTACCCAAAAAATTGAGTTTGGAGAACTTTTTTTTTTGTGTGTGTGTGTGTGTAAACAATTTAACATACTATTAACAAAAAAAAGAAAAACATTCATCAAATTCAATATTTTGCTTAGTTATGATAAACCAAACTTGTTGTGGACATGACAGAAATACTCACAATACTGTGGAACCACTCAATTGCCTTTCCTATGTGCGCCATCATATTTTCACATATTTGGAATTGTGTCATTACAATTAGTCTTTAATATATTGTTTTTTAAGACTATATTACTTAAGAACACACTACTTGATTGGCTCTTTATACCACATGTCTTTAAATTTCTGAGGGCCACAAGCTGAAAGAGGTTGTTCTTAATACAGTTATTATTAATTATGTGTGAATAACATATCTGTAAAGTTTTATTTTTATAAGCTCTGCTTTTGAATTTGTAAAGTAAGTCAGTATATAATCAGCCAATTTTGCTATGCTTCCAAAATCATCCACTTGGGACAAAATTATTTCATTTGCATACCAAAGCAGTGTTTTATTAACAGATTTATATACTATCACCAACTAGATATTTACTAGTTGTCTACACTCTTTATATATAGTTAAACTTATTTAAAATGGCTTATCTAATTATTTTTTAATTAGACATCTGATTTAAATAAAATATTATTAAATCAAATTAGATTAAAAAATCATGATTTTTGTACACCCTGAGAGTAAATTAAGACCACAAACGCAGAGGTTGAAAGAATGTTTGATTTTGTATGCAGTAAATTAAGATATCAATTACAGGGGGGAAAGACTGTCAAATTATTATTTTATTGACATCTTTAAGTAAGTAAGTAAATAATATTATATTAGTTGCTTGTGATTAACATTTCTGTAAAGTTTTATTTGTATCATTTAAAATTTTTAAAGTAACTCACTAAATAATCTTTGTATTTTGCTATCCTCTCAAAGTTATATATACTTAACATAAAATATTTTAGAAAGTTTTTTGTTATTTGTATGGCAGACAAAGAAATATTTAATTTTATAGATTTATACTATCAACAAACTAGGTATTTGCCAGCCATTATATATAAGAACTGACTCAGAAATTTTTTTATCTGTTTTTTACTTCCTTGTACGTAGTATAAGGAAGTAATGTGATCCCGAAAAATTTTGGGGGCCAAATTTCGACAAAAAAACCGATTTTGAGTACCTCTAAATTTAATTTTAAGAATTTTTTCGATGCATCTCATCGTAGGCTAGCATGCACGATCATATTAACGCGTCTGCAACTCATTTTGACCAGAGGCGAGTCTATTGTGGTCAGTTTTTCCATGCCGTCTGTACGTACGTACGTATGTATGTAACTCGCATATCTCAAAAACTATTGGTCGTAGAATGTTGAAACTTCATATTTAGGATAGTTGTAACATCTAGTTGTGCACCTCCCCTTTTGGTTGCAATCGAATGGATAGTTTATGTACAGGACCGCCCAAAACATTCAAAATACATTACGCTCAATGGGCCGAAATTCATTAAACTCGCATATCTCAAAAACTATTAGGCGTAGAATGTTGAAACTTTATATTTAGGATTGTTGTAACATCTAGTTGTGCACCTCCCCTTTCGGTTCCATTCGACTGGATAGTTTATCTACAGAACCGCCTAAAAGATTCGAAATACATTACGCTCTATGGGCCGAAATTCATCAAAGCGTTTTTTAGAGGTATTGGGCTATTTCAAATGACTCAGAAGTGATATATGCTGTAAAGAGTTAGAAAATGAATTTCTCCATTAAAAGAAGTGTCTTTATCATTTACAGTTCTGCTACAGGAACACTCAAAAGATTTCCAATACATTACGGTCAATGGCAGTTTTAGGGGCAGTCATCCATTTCAAGCACAATACCGTCCTACCACATAAGTTAGGTAATGGTCCGACCACGGCCACGTGCCTCCTTCAAGAAGAATGCCAAAATTCGCCAAGCTTGGCGACTTTTGGTGTACGTGTGTGCATATTTAACTCTCAAATCTCAAAAATTATGAAATTTCATATATAAGATTGTTGTAACATCTAGTTGTGCATCTCGATTTTTGGTTCCAATCTACTGGAGAGTTTATTTACAGGACCACCGAAAAGAATTTCAGTACTTTAATGTCTATGGACATCTTCAATATAATACAATTGTAGACAGTCATTGTTTGGTACATGCCCAAAATCTCGCCGTCTGTCCTCGACCTTGGCGAGTTTTGCCGAAAGGTCGCCAAATTTGGCGATAGTCAGTCATTTGGTCCATGCCCAAAGTATCGCCATTTGTCATCGTTCTTGGCGAGTTTTGGCGAAATATCGCCAAATTTGGCGATAATCTGTCTTTGTTGGTCCATGCTTAAAATCTCGCCAAACGTCGTCGACATTGACGAGTTTCGCCGAAATATCGCCAAATTTGGCCCCAAAAATTATTTCGTATTTTGTATAACTCTAAAACTTTAACCCGTAGAATTTTGAACTTTTGTATTTAGAACTATATTATAATATCCAACTGTTTTCAATATCTTTTTTGACAGCAATCGACTGGGAATTTATTTATAGGGTGAGCCAAATGACTTTAAATACATTAAGGTGTATGGATGCATTCAATTCATTGAAAGTCCTTGGTCAATGACTACTTTGGCTATCCCCAAAATCTTGCAAACTATCTCAAGTTTGTCGGCTTTTGGTGAAATATCGCCAAATAAATTGTCATAAGGAAATCTTTCAAATTGAACTCAGCTTGGCGATATCGTAATATTTGGCTAGAAATCGCTAAACCTTACTATTATTGATATTTTACTTTCAAACAAATAAGTTTAGAGGAAGTGCGTAGAAAACATTTTGGATTTAATAGACGTGCAAGGAAGTCATGTGTTGGACACATCAGATTTTTTTATCTGTTTGAAACAGCCCCTTTACAAAAATACAATCGATTAAAATGCACCCTTTACCAAAACACAATTGATTAAAATGTCCCTTCATTGCCTTTGTACCCTACATTTTAGTTTGTTCTGTAAATTATTTTAACAACAAAAAAAAAAAAAAATGACTTTCACAAAAAATTGGTATGAAAATAATCAAAAATGGGACCCTGGAAAAAAATTCCTGGATCAACCCTTGATATAAAGAGTAGTTATTTAAAAATCTGATTTTAGTCAAAAAAAATTGTAATTAATAAAATAATTAAAGAAAGAAGTCCTTTTTAATTTAAAAACATTTTTTTACATCATATTCAAGGGCTAATACAGTGTTCTGCAGGCCCAGGCAAAAAATTTTTAGGGCCCACTTTAATTATAGCTGTTCTTTATTTAAAATTTTTTTTAATTTCAAGTGTTTCAGCAAATTATTAATTTATGCAACATAGTTTTTTTTAAATTCTATTTATTTTGAATAATTGAAATTGCACTTGATTAATTTCATGATTTTAATTTATCGTATATATTACTGTCTTTTCTAGACTAATCTGAATACGATCCGTAGGTGTGTGCTTCTAAACAACTCTGATGAAGGAATTGATTTGAGGCAGTAGTGAGTAACTTTAAAAAAAAAAAAATTAAATTGATGACTTTGTTGTAGATTAACTAATATTAAATAATGTTTTAATTTTTAGGGTTTCGGTTGATTTTAAATATGAATTGGTGTGTAATTTATAGTTTTAAAGGAGTGGTAATCACTTAGTAAAATTAAATGTAAATCAATATTCTCTGTGTTGTAAAACAATGTAAAATGAATTTTTAAAGTTTCTTTAACCCTTTAACTGATTGATCCATTGTTGTACAAAATAACTAAAACTAGCTCTGACTGGTTTGCTTATACAGCATTTATACTAGTGTTAATATTTTCTATTTTCGTGTTTTGTGTGTGTGTGCATATATATCAATTTCGCCAAAAAAAGAAAAAAAAAATCAATTTTTTCTGGATAGGATACAACTTATCCTTGTAATTGAAAGATTCTCCGCTTTGTCTTTATTCTGCAAATTTTATTTTCTGATATTTTTGCTTCTTAGTTTGTAGCACACTACTCAAGATCATCACAGGTCCGTAAAAATACTCATAAAGTTTTTTTTTCCACCCTTTTCAATGTCTTATAAAATAATTATTTTTTTTCCTTTTCAAAGAAGTTTTATTTTATGTATTTACTAGCCGCCTCCGGCAACCAGTTGGTTCGCCATCTTAATAAATCTTGTTCGGAGAGAATCCTGTTCTTCACCGGCTTCCTTGCCACTGAAAAACTTAATCACTTTACTCATGGTGTCATATTTACAATTTTGGCATCTGCAATGGGTGCAGTCTACTGGTACTTTAACAGTCGAAACAGTGTAAGTCAAAATAAAATATAAGAACATCAAAAATATTGGTGAGCTTTGTTCTTTTTTTACAAATCTTTTTAAATATGAAATTCTTTCAACACAAAAAAAATATTTTGGTTCCCCTCAATTTCGTATTAAACATTTTTCACTGTATATGCAAAAGCAGCAGCAATTATGAATCCTTTGCTAAAAGTTTCTTTAGATGTGTTGAACTATGTTTTAATATTTTTTCTGCTCTTGTATGATAAAATGGCTTTTTTTTTTTTTTTCAATGACTTAATAGGCCCAAGTTATATAAGCCCCCTCTTGTTACAGCATTTTTCAATGAATAAAGGCTTCTCATGGAGGAATCAGCATTTCATTCTTCATTACCAATATGTCATGGAAAAAGAGGATAAATATGGCGGGTTTTCTTTTTCTTTGGCAGGGGGGGTGTGTGTATCTTTTTCAAATTTAAATCATAGGTAATAATTAGTGGTTAATAGTGGTTACACTTAGTGGTTAATAAGCTGGCATATCATAAATATATTTAGTGGTACTGGTAGAATATTTTGTTTGTCAATACATAAAAAAAAATCTATTTTATATAGTTGATGTATATATGTTACAGTGAAAACCCGAATTAACTAGGGAAAAGGCATTCTAACTAAGAGCGTTAGGCAGAACCTGAATTAACTAGGCAAAACGTGTTCTGACGGACAGCGCTCGAGAAAACCCGAGTTAACTAGGGAAAATCTGTTTTATTTGAAAAAACACTCAAAATACTGGTGTTAAACGATAAAGTAAATAAAAAACTTTGTAAAAAACACACATAAGAAGTAAAAGGAAAAAGTTACTTCTTATGTGTGTTTTTTACAAAGTTTTTTATTTACTTTATCTGTTTTATTTGGGTAGTGGAAACAGATTTTCGAAGGGCCGCCTACAGAGAAGGCCGGACTCACTGATGTTTTTTTGGGTCTCGCAAAGGGCCAGCATTAGGATATTTTCCAGGGGCACCCTAAAGCGATGACCGGACCCACTGATGTTTTTTTTTTTTTTTGGTGGGGGGGGGGGGTCTTGCAAAGGGCCAGTGTTAGCGTACTTATCAGGGGGCCCCCTAAAGTGAAGGCCGGACCCACTGATTTTTTTTGGGGGGGTCTCGCAAACGGCCAACGTTAGCATATTTTCGAGAGTTGAGCAAGATCCAATTTTTAATGCATAAAGCATTAACATACCGGAATTCACTTGGGAAAACGGGTTTTCCTGAACGCTGTTAGTCAGAATGCATTTTGCCTAGTTAATTCGGGTTTTGACTGATTTCGGGTTTTCACTGTTACATATATGACATTAAAGTGTATTTTACAAGCAAATCTTTCTATTAAAAGTTATAAATGTCTATGTTACGTTTTTCTGAGTTCTTGACACCATAGATTTGGTTATGGAAATACCTATTTCTTTGTGCTATTTTGAAATCTTTATATTTTGTTAATTTAGTTTTTCTTTTTAGTGCTATAAAAATTATACCAGTGGGTGTAAGTAAAGCAGTTAAGAAACTGATCCAGAGTAAAGTTCCTGACTTGAGTCAGTATCAAAATGTTGATGAATTCATTCAGAAATCAGGAAATTTATCTGAAAGTGAAGTAGAACTTGATTCGGCTGCAAATACGATCATACTTCCACAACCAATATCATCAAGGGGTAATATTACATCTGAAAAAAGTGCAATCAGGTATGAAGTTTTACTTTACTGAATCTGTTTTGTTGCATTTTCAGACAATCAATTTTGATTAGATTGTTTTATGTGTATTCATTTTCATAAAAGTTTTGAAAGTTTTTTTTCAAAATTACTCTTGTTATATTTATTTATTATGTTCTGAAGGTTATTTTTGGTAGTTTTTGAGAGTCTCTTCTCTAATTTTGTGAAAGTGTGTTTAGCATTATGAAAAGACAATTGTCAGAGGTGTTTGCAGTCTGGGTATTTTTAGCAATTCATAACCAGAATTCCAGGTTTTTTGAACAAAGGGGAAAATTACATTGAAGATTATGCTAAATCTTTACCCATTTTTCTTATAATTGTTTTTTGTTTTTTTCCTTGAGCATTCCTTTATCTAGATTTCCAATGCTGCAGGATTAAAAGTTGACCTTTATTTTTATAGTTAATTAATTTTTTACAAATTTATGTTTGTTAAATAAATACAGTCAACCCTCGTTAAACCGCCATCTTTGGTTCCACGTAATTTTTGGCGGTAATCAAGGGTGGCGGTTTAAAAAGGGACTTTAAATTATACCTTTTAAAACTGGTACCATGAATGTATTTACTTTTAATAGCTCAAATAATAACTAATTTTCATTAATGTAATCTGTATTGATTCAAAACGAAGAAAACTTGAAAAAGTGATTGATAAAATAAACGTACCTTTTATTTATTTTTCGAAAGGAAACCATCCAAAGTCTTCTGCTTTTGATTAGTGACACGAAATGGATCTACACATTTTCCCAAATGTAACACCTTATTAATAATTTCTGTGTCAGTTTTATCATGTTGCTCAAAATAATGTGTCAGTTTATCTATACACTCTTAGGCTTCTCTATTTGTCACTTTTTTTTCTCAATTTCTTCAATCTCAGACTCGCTATCCTCCGGTTCGATGTCTGTCCATGACGTCGGTTTTAGAAATTCTACAATTTCATCAGTTGTCATATTTTCAGTGACAGTTTCTAAATCATCGACATCTATAAAATCTTCAGCTGACATAGTTATTGAAAATTTCGAACGAGCTTCCTACAATGCAATTTTCAATTCTTCTTGAGCTTCCTTTTCTTCAGTGCCACTTAGATCTTTTATTAAGCCTGTGTGCTTCCAACAATTTTGTATAGTTTCTTTGCTTACGCAGTCCCGCGCCTTTTTGGAAAGATGAAAAGCATCTTTTAATGTTATTGAAATATCCCGATCTTCGTTGATATCGTTTACAGCTTTTTTTACTAGAAATCTTCTGTAATGAGCTTTAAATGTTTTTATTATTCCAGCATCCATCGGTTGCAACAATCCCGTAACATTCGGAGTAAAAACTCAATGCGTACGTTACTCATATCCAATTTTTATGGCATGATGCATATCTAAGATCAGTAAAACTTTTCTTTTTTGGCATTTCATTTCCGTATTGAAGGAATCGAGCCAGTCATCAAATTCTTTTTGTGTCATCCAAGCCTTTTTATTATATCTATATTTCACATAAAGTTCTGCTCAAAAATTGTTGAAACATCGTGGAGATTTGGCTTTTCCAATAATCTCCAAAGTTCTTTTGTCACTACCATCGGCATTCGTGCAGTGAACAGTTGTTACTCTTGCTTTCATTCTTTTAACTCCTCTTTCAGATTGATTAGATATCGTTTTGCTTGGCATAATTGAGAAAAAACAGACCAGACTCGTCCATATTGTACACATCCCTCAAGGCATAGTCTTCAATAATTCCTGCAAGTTTCTTCCTACCAGCATCCACTACATTAGCATCCACAGCTGCTATTTTGCCATGTCGGAACTGTTGAGAAAGACCATTCCGTTTTTTGAAATTTTGCAACCATCCATTGCTATATGCAAAATTCTCAATATTAAATTTTTCTCCAAACAATTTCGCTTGTTCTTTTATCACTTCATCAGTTATTGTCCCATGTTTTTCATTTACTTGTGTTGTCCACATTATAAGTGCATTCTCCAGAATTTCGTGTTTGCCACTTCTCATCTTTTTCATTGACAACGCTGATTCTTCAGTATTAGCCCATCTTTCTTTGCTGTTCAGAATATCTCCAACTGCTCTTCTACTGATTTTTTTCTCCAGAAGACTCGAAAAATGATTTGCAATAAATTGCTGAGACGCCGAAGGATGTTTTTGCTTAAATTCGCAAATCAAAACTTTTTCACGAACACTTAAGAGTTTTAGACATTTTCACAGAGAAAGAATAAGCACTGTTGTAAAACAAGTCCACACACACAAAAAAAAAACACTTTTCCTCTGAGCGAGAGTTTTTTGTAACACTTCTGTTTTGCCTCAGTCTCAAAAATGCTCACTCTCTCCTTTTATTGACTTGTGAGTCGGTCGAAAAACGTTTATGGTTGAGAGGAAATCATAGCTTTTGCCGCGAATTCTCATACATTTTACTTTTGTTTTGAACAATTCCATTTGCAGCTGCATTTTTTGGCGCCTAGAGTATGACGTAACAAGCTCAGGAGACAGTGAACATTTGTTGTGAGTATTGCATTTCCCCTGCAGTGACGTATCAAAATCAGAAAGAGAAAACATTCTGGCGGCTCTTTTTTTTTTTTTTCTGCACTTCAGTCGTTCTTGGCGGTTTAAAAACCCACTTTTGCAATAGAAAATTAACTATTGTTCTCAAAAGTGAACGGCGGATGGCGGTAGTCGAGGGGGCAGTTGGAGCACCTTCGATATACCCCCTACCTCCATTTTTTGGCGATTTTTTTTTTTTTGGCGCCAAAAAGGCACGGCGCCAAAAAAGGGAGAAGTGGCCAAAAATGCCGTTTTCGACGGCGCGAAGAAAAACAAAATGGCCGTTAAACCACGTTTCCGAAAGCGGAAAAACTTTTAGAAACTGAAAAATTCCACAAAAAATTTAGGGTTAAGAATAACTAAACGGCCGTGAAAACCACGTTTCCGTAACCACAAAAACTATTACAAATAGAAAAATTCCACAAAAAATTTAGGGTTAAGAATAACTAAACGGCTGTGAAAACCACGTTTCCGGAACAACAAAAACTATTTCAAATAGAAAAATTCCACAAAAAATTTAGGGTTAATGAAGAAATGGTCTTGAAACCGCATTTTTTACGTGAGGGGGTTTACGTTACGTGCAAAAAATTAAATAATAAAAACTCGGGTAAAATAAAAAATCATAAAACACAGTACCTCAGTGCAGTCGAATAACTCGTGAGAAGCAACTTACCACGTGCAACCTAAAATGTGAAATGAAGCTCATTCCTTTCGGACGTTCGGAAGCGATTGCATCATCTGACGCTCTGCCATTGGCCGGCCGGCCTAGGTTGCCATAAATAGCCTTCCCCCCTCCTCGCCAACGATATTCGTATGGGAAACCAGAAAATCCCTTTTATCGCCAAGCTTGGCGCAAAAAAAGGTAGGGGGTATATCGAAGCTGAGCCGGGCAGTTTATCAAGGGAATTTTACATTGCAGTATATTGTAACAGATTGGTTTCATTCCCGAGCTGGCGAAGAATGAGGGTGGCGGTTTAACGAGGGTCGACTGTACACTTATGAATTTTTGTAAAATTGGATTTGATTTTTAAGCTCAAGCTTACACAAAAGATCTGTATATGTTTGTGAATCATTTATTGGCAACAGCCTAAAACATATTATTTCTTAAATTTAAAAGGGCAAAATTTATCATAAATTTAATTATTTCAATTAAAATTATTTATCAATTTTTCAATATTATCAATTAAATTTAATAAAAAAGTATGTAATTAAATCAAGACTGTCTAGAATAATCCTTTGGTGATTTTTATGTTTCTAGTAAATGTTTAATTATCAACAGATCTATTACTAGATTTTTAACAAATTTTATTTCAGTATTGACATTAAAAAAAGGCTTTGTAAATAGAAATATATATTTTTATTTTAAATAACCTTTTTGCGTGTTTGAAAAAAAGATTATTAATTTGCTCATTCGATTATTAATTTGTTGCAAACTTAAGTGAAAAACAATGCTACTTTTGTAATGCACTTTTTAGGTTCTTTTTAAGAAGTCCTACAAACCAAGATTTGCATTCTTTTCCAATACTAGGCTCAAAGTTTTCCAAAAATTCCTGAAAAAATAAAAATTGTCTTGAAATTCTTTACATTTTAATAATTTTATTAAATGTTCTGAAAGTTTTATAATTTTCAAAGAATTTACTGAAAAGGATAAATATTCTTTTTTCTAAAACAAAAATAGAAGTATAGAAAGTATTAGAATTTATAGTATCATCCTGAAATTTTGTTAAAAGTTTGTCCTGAAATTTGATTTTTGTTGATTTCTAGCCCTGACTTGATGGAAAGATACTGATAATTCTAATTGGAATGGAGTCTTCTTTCCTTTGTGAAATGCCTATCCAGCATTTGGTGTCTGAACAGGACCTAATTATGTCCAACGAGGGAAAGGGTGAAATTAGGGATTCCATCTATGAAATGCATTATATTACTTTATTTAAAAGATCTCATTTTGAAATTTTAACAAAGAACATTTCAAAATAACATTTGAACAATGACCAGTGGCGGATCCAGACATTTTTTTTGGGAGGGGCTAAATTTTTTTAAAAAACTTATTTCACCCAATTAAAATGTAATATAAATAAAAATCTTAGTCTAAACCAATGTATTAGGCTTTTGGGAGGGGCTAAGTAATAAAATAGGATCATTTTAGCTATTTAAAGTGTATAATAAAGCAGAATGTTACCCTTGAGCAATCTCATTTGGGGGGGCTGAAGCCCCCTAGCCCCTCCCCTGGATCCGCTACTGACAATGACCACTGGGCAAAATCTCAATTTGGATACAATAATGATCCTACGTAAACATCTGTGATTCCAGCAATCAGTGATTGTGTTCTCGAAATCAGAATCATTGGGTGATGATCAAATTAATAAGAGGAATTTAGAAGTTACATATGTTTCCCCCAGTGGGTGATGCAATCTGAGTTCTGAAAGTGTCAAAATTAATAAAAGACTTAAACAGAAAAATAAAAATTGAGTTCTCTCACTTTCCTGCCTGTCTTAAGTAATTATATTCATTTCCCACCTTCCGATTAAATTTAGTCATTTTTTTTTTATATTCAAAGCTCATATTTTAATATTTAATTTGTATAAATTTCTAGTTGTTTCTATTTTTTAAAGTAATTTAAAAGTGAATAAATTAAAATGGTGCAATTCCAAATTGTAGGCTATATGAGATTGGTCCAAGACTGAAGCTAGATTTAATAAAAATTGAAGAAGGCTTAATGACTGGAGAAGTTTTGTTTCACAAATTTATCCAGAGAACTCCCGAAGAAATCAAGGCTTTGAAAAAAAGAATAGAAGCAAAAAAGTAAGTAACTGAGCCATTTAATAAGCTTACCTTGCAAGAGATTGGTTTATATCAAGTTAGGTTTTTTTTTTCTAAGAATTATGAATATTTTTGAGTTTAATACATTTTTCCCCCCTCACTTTAATAGTTTGGTGTGACATTAAAAAATAATAGTCTTTGAGGAGAGTAAAAAGACATATATATATTTTGTTGTGAAAAAGTTCGTTTGTGATGAATTTGTTGTGTACAAATCATGATCAGCATTGTGTGTATGTCAAGTTTAAAGGCAGTTCCTTTGTACATGTATTAAAAGTTTCTTTTAATTTTTCAAAATGTCAGTTTCCAAAAGTAAAAGTCTGATGTGGACACCACATGACTTCATTGTTCATTAAATCATATTTATTTTCGGTGCACTTCATTTAAACTTCATTTGAAAGAAATACAGTACTGCAGTAATACTAAGGTTTAGAGATTTCTGGCCAAATATTTGAGATATTGCTAAGCTCGGTTCAGTTCTAAAGACTTGTTGCACTTAATTTGGCGATATTTTGTGATTTTGGGCATAGCCGAAATAGTGAATGACTTCAGACTTTTAATGAATTGAAGACATCCTTAGACCTTAACGTATTGAAAGTCTTTTGGGTGGTCCTGTAAATAAAGTACTTAGTTAATTGCAATTTAAAACAAGAAAGATAAATCGTGCAAAACACATTTGTTATAAAACACTTTCCACCGAAGCAATATTTTGTGCCAAATTTGCCGATGTATTGTACTTAAATCTGGCAATATTTTAGAGATAAACTTTTAAAAAGCTGTATATAGAATAACAAAAGACTGTATAGGAATAACAAAAAAGAAAATAAAAGGACACATTGCGACATAACATTTAATAAATTAAGTACAGCACCACCAAGAATAGCCCTGGATAGACCCATAGATATCAACTACGGAGAAACAGAGAAATTATCAGAATTCCAAAATCAGGATTATGTATTAAAAATGGAAGCTCTGCTAATCATAACAACAAATTGTGCCATTAATGATAACACACATGCCCTAATAGATCTGGGATGGAAAATGATTCTAGAAGAAAGTACATCAATGCACAACCAAAAAACTGAGGATGGTGGTAGTGGTCACTAGAGATGAGTTCGGGCTCATTTTTTGAAGCCCGAGCCCGAAGACTTTTAATCCGAGCCCGAGCAATATTATTAAAGTTGGAGCCCGAGCCCGAAATTTCAGCTAAATACAAATAAAATTAACTACTTCATTAAGAGGATACAATAAATTTTGGAGCTTCACACACCTTCTAGTCCCCCGTGCCGCTATTTTTT
This sequence comes from Cheiracanthium punctorium, assembly GCA_038373885.1. Lineage (NCBI taxonomy): Eukaryota > Metazoa > Arthropoda > Arachnida > Araneae > Cheiracanthiidae > Cheiracanthium > Cheiracanthium punctorium. The sequence goes on along the minus strand of JAWZYV010014798.1, from coordinate 9,086 downwards.
TAAATAAGTACGTCTATTTATCCCATGAATCACTTTTTAAAATCTGTTTCAAGGAGTATGTTCAACAGAGGAGAAATTTTTCACGAGCCCGAGCCCGAACGCAATTGTGAATTACAGAGCCCGGGCTCGGGCTTTTGGGCTCGGGCTGAGCCCGTCTCATCTCTAGTGGTCACCTAAAGTGCTATGAAAGTATTTTAAATGGACTTTTAACTTTTCAAAGGAAGAATGTTGGCATCAAAGAAGCTATGTCAGCTCTAAACTCTGTCTTGATTAAAACTAGTCTAGTCCATAGTAACTAAAACCAAAGGAATAGTTTACAACACAGTTATTGAGAGTATTTCATTGTGCAAGTCAGAGACATGGGCGGTTAAGAAGGTCAATAAGAAAAAATTGCTTTTCATTAAACGGACTACTAGAAAAAATCAGCCTGTTCATTAAGATAAGAACGGAAAATGAACATCAGAATAAAGAATGAAATGTCCATAGGAACAGGCATAATATTAATTAAAATAAGTAGACATAGAAGATACATAGGGAAAAAAAAATAGACATAGGAAAAGATTAAGGGTGCAGTTCAAAGAAACAATATCTCCTTCAAGGTCTAGGTACATAAATTGAAATAAACTAATTGTCCCAGGGACTCAAAACAATTCAGGATGATTCTTTATAAGCTGTATTACCCTCCATAATAAATGAAACTGCGCTGCCTTTTATTAAACTTCCAGAAAAAAATTCTGTAACATGGAATTGCACAGCAAAAAATTTTCAGAAAGTGACTTACTAAATTGCCGATTTTTAAGAATTTTTTCTGAAAGTCTCGCAACTGATACGGGTTTATCACTCATTGCAATGTATAGTATAGCTTGTAAAGAGGCATTCTAAAAATTTTGAAATGCATGGGATAATTAGTTTATTTGTATTTATGTACCAAAATCACATGGTTTTTTTCGAACTACACTGTTAAGATGTTTCAACACGTTAAAAGAAAACAGTAGACTAACCAAGACATTGATGAACTGGCAACAAGAGAGAAGAAAAAGTAGAGGAAGACTGAGAAAAGAGGTAGAAACATCACTTATAAATCTAACACAATAAAACTTAAGAATTTAAGAGCTGGAAAATTAAATTTAGGAGATCATTAATGCAATTTGGAATGTTGTTGTCCCTATGTTACAACTACTACTTGTATTCATTAGGCTTGCTAATTTTTGTATCATTCTTCATCAATGACAGATTAATTTTCAGGTGATATGGTGAAGATTTTGGTGTAGATTTCTTATCCTCCCCCCCCCCCCCCAAATAACTGAATTGTCCATTTAATGGAATCTGAATGGTTGTTTGCAAAAGCATGATCACCTATCTATGTGCTAATTTTTGTTTCCAAATGAAAAAATTAATAAATAATCAGGAAATATAAGTAAATATTTTCTTTAGTATTTATTTGATTAGAAAACATTGTAAAAAGCATTAGACTTAGCTCAATAGTGATAGCCAAAATACAACCCTCAACATTTCTTTCCATTCGGCTGCTTTAAATGTTACTTCTTGAAAGTCTGAAACTTTACGTTTTATAATGGGTCTGAAAATGCTCTATTAAATGCAGTCTAGGTTACTCATCCTTTTGAATTTATCTCAAAATTAGACATTTCTTTCTGATATCGCAACCTTTTTTAATTGGCCGTATAAAATTATTTTTTATTTGTGGTAGCTGGTAATTTTTGCAAATTGTTTATAAAGCTGATATATTTAGGGCTGCTATGCATTGTTTGGACTACTCCTCAATAAAAGATTTGTACTTGGGCGGGCCATCAGCATAGCCAAAATTATTCAAAAGCACTGCAATATTTGAACTTTTAAAGTAACTGTACGATTCTTCAAAGCATATTGACAACAAAAACACATATTTAAATCTTGTGATTTTGCAACCATGGAGCATACCTTTGCACAGTTGGTCTTGCTAATTAGTGATGTTTGTTGCAGTTTTTATTTTAAGTGTTATTTTTAAACTATTATATTTTTTGTTTTAAGAAAAAAATAAATGGAATTTGATTCCTGTCTTCCTAACAATGATTACTTTTGTTACGTTTAAGTTAACAGAGTAATGATTTTTTGATTACTTTTTTACTAATGTAAAATATTACATCCTTGTGATATTTACTAATATATAAGAATATTTATAAATTTCCTTATGATTATTAATAATAATTTTATTTAAAAAATTAATATTGTGAGGAGCATTATGCTTGATTTAAGCTTTATACTAATTTGAAAATATGCATAAACAGTCTGAAAATTCAAGAGTTTTTGTGGTGGGCTACTGGTCACAATTATGCAAAACACATTTTGCTGATTTGGTAACTTAAAGCCTCATAATGATCTGCAAATTTGGGGGCCTTAGCACTTATTTGTGAATGAAGAAATTCAAAACTATTTTGGAGCCATAAATTTTGGATCTGTGCACATCTAATGTGGCTAATGCCAATGAAATCTTCTATTCAACTTTTCGTTTGTTTGATTTGTTCTAGAGCTATAATTATATTTATTAATACTTACGCATGTTTCTTCAACATCATACATATTTTTAGTTAATGTGTGTGGTATGTGTTTAAATCTAGACATTTTTATGATTTTAACTTAAGCTCATTCTAAACATTAAAAAAGCTGTGGATAAATTTTATTAATTTTCTTGAGCTTGTTTGAACAAATTTTAATGAGTCCAGACATTCAAATTAATTTTAATATGCTAATTGGAATATGCAATTACCTTCAAATTTATGAAAATTGGCTCGCTAACATAATACTAATTTATTTGCATTCATATATATCAAATTCTAAAATGAATGAATTCAATAATATTTTAAGAAAGAAGTGACTTTGAAAAAAACTAATACATTCAAACTATGTAGTACTGTGTTTAATGTGACTTGACCAGACTTCGTGCCGACAGACGTGTAATCGATTACAATTATGATTAATTTTCACTTTTAGACCAGGATTGCGATTACCGGAGAAAGTATATTTCCCAATTACGATTATGTAATCTATTAAAACTTTCAATTATGATTACATTTGAGTCCGATTACGATTAGATTACGATTACAAAACTTTTCTTTTTACTCTTCTGGCGTTGATTTTATAATGTCTAAATTTTACAATTTTAAGTCAAGAACAGAATAATGGGTCCATCTGTTCAGGGAGCTAAATTACAAGAATACCATACGGCAAGAACTGTTATAGTATTAGGCGAACCTGGTTGATTTCCTAGGCCCACTTGTGAAAAGTTTTTTAATGCATACGAATCTCTATTCGAATATGGCATTTTCCAGTTTTAACCGCCACATGTCATGTCATTTGCAGTGTGTGTGTGTGTGTGAGAGGGGGGGGGGGAGGTAGGCTTGGTGGTTTAACACATCTTTGAAATGAACCCAGCTTTAACCTAATCAAGCAAAAATTAGTATACAAAAGTTGATATTTGATCTCTTCTATGCACAGCATTGCTTCCTTGCCTATGTCCTGGTTGGCTGGTTTTGAAAGAGGTACTGGCAGACGCATGAAAAGTATTAATATTCAGCCAAGAAGGAGGAACCTCTACTGTTACGATCTTGCAACGATGTGCACGAACATATTAAACCAAAGTTTAAGATTTTTCAATGCATTGAGTAAAATGCTAAAAACTGGGGCTCTTGACAAATGCATTGTTTTCTCCACTAACTGTTAGCCTAAATCTGAATAGATGAGGCTGAATGTATATTGCAGTTATTATTTCACAGGAAACTTCACGCACAGTTTAACTTTTTTTCTATACTTTCATAACACGTATGGGCATTAAATATCTAAAACCGGGCCTGCCAAACAAACAAACTTTTTAATTTCTAGAATACACACGCCGTTTTAAAAATTCAAAACTAACTACTAACTCAAATCTACATGCATACTATCCATTGAGGATAACTTAAGAATTACAGAAAGACTTAAGAATACTACTACTAAGAATTACTTAAGAATAGCAGAATGGAGATGTCTAAAGATATCTCTAAACATACATCTTTAAAGTGTGGTGGGTCATATATAGTATATTGGTGCTGGTACGATGTATAAACAAAAAAACTGGACAGTGATGTTGGTGGTGTGAAGGGTAAAACCCAATGTAATGCCAATTACAACAAAAAAGGCACGAATTTACTGTAAAACTATTTTAGAAATAATTAACCGTTCAAAGGTGCTCACTTTCTAAGCAATTAGCTGTTATATATGTTAAAGAACTGACACACATTTTAGTCTCTCTGGTCAAGAACTCCTTTTATATATTGAATATTTAATATACACAAATACATATATTTGAAATTTAATGAAAATAGTATAGTGCCAAAAGTTGTTTAAACTTTTGAATGTGGTATAAAGGAACTAACATTTTAATGAGAGATAGAAAATAGGTTAATATAGACGTAGAGATGTCAAAGATTTGCGGATGGAGGGGGGAAGGAGGGATGTGTGTACATAATATATTCAAGAGCTGAAATAGTGAAATTTTTATAGGTTTTGTGGGAGAAAAAGACTTTTGAATCAATGGGATTTTAAACAAAGTAGATGGCAGACGGAGCATGTTGTCCCCTGTCCTACGCCTATGTTGGTTAATGTGAATTTTCTGAGGAATTATGAAAGCTTATAATACACACAATAGAAAAGTTATATATAATTAGTCTCCATTTTAATTCTGAATTGATAATACATAGATGCCAACAATTCAAGTTTGAAAGACTTACTATGTTTAATAGAATATGTGTACAGTACAAATTAGATAAGAACAAAATATTTTAAATAATTTTCACACTCATCAGCGAAAAAACAAAATATGAACACTTGGTGAATCATATTTTTAAAAAATTTTGAATTGTTTTCTGGGATTAATCATTAACACTAGCATAAATGAAAATAAATTATTTATGCGTTAAACTTTTAGAACTAAGTCAAGGCAGCCAATCAAGTCGGAAATAAGACAAAATTGATTTTTAATACTTCATTATGTATTTTCACGCATTTTTACTCACCATCAAATTCTATTGAAGGAATAAACAAAATGCTAATTCAATTAAAGGGGGAAAAGGGGATTTGTAGATCATTGTTCCCTACTCTTTACCCATTTATCCAGAAATTTATCGATCATTAAAAAATATTGATATTTCTAAAGGTCTTTATACATTATAAAATTATTACATTGTTATGTAGCATAATCAAAATTAATAGGACAAAGATATTCTAATTTTTAACGCAAATATATGCTCTCCTACCTGCTTATCCAAACAACACAAGGAACCAAAGTTTATCTGTTGTCCACTAATCCAAACCACACATTCATAGTTTTTAAATGCACATCCTTTTCCATTTTTATTTTTATATAAACTTTTCTAAAACTGAAAAAACATGCTGCACTTTTTCCTGTGTAGGTGCCAATTAATGTTCTTTTTCACGGCCGCAAATCAAAATGAAGAAATGAAACAAAGATCTTACACCACAAGAAATAGTTCAAGCTATTCCCTCCAGCGCAACCCTCACTTTCTTCTGGGAAGTCCATTCTTGTCTCTCACCAGTCCGGATTCGGATGGGCAGAAGACGACAGACAAAGAATGGTCATCTAAATATTTTCCCAGGGAAAAAAAAATAATACAAGCCAGCTCTCCTGTCTTCCTCCAAACGTCAGAGCTCCAGGGGAACTTCCTGCCTTCAGGGCATGCCTGTGCCTCCCCGTGAAAATCTTTTTCCCAGCAAGCAGAACAAAAACTAAAACTGAGCAGCTGTAATCGTTTTGTAATCGTCTTGTAATCAAAGCAACTACGATTACAGGCTCTTTGATTACGGCTATCTGGCAGATGAAATTTCTAGATTACGATTACGCAAAAAAATAAACTTCTAGATTATGGTTACATAAAAAATTCAACTGCCAGATTACGATTACACGGAGTCTGGACTTGACATTAATGATAATGCTTTTTAAGGTTGATTGAACTAAAATTCATCAATTTTCTATGAAAGATGTCTTCATAAAGAAATCTTAGTTGTCATATAATAAGTTTCATTTTATTTTATTTATTTATTTTGCTCAAAATTTCTGTTTAGTGTAAATGGTATTTAGAAATTAAAAGAATGATTTATATTGTTCTGATGAGCGTACAGGAGGATTATAAAAAATGATAATGAACCTCTAGTGGCCTATTTGCTCAACTAATTAAAAGGAATTTTCGAACAGCGTTATTTGAAGGCATGCTTGAAGTTTGATTATGTTTTCAACAAAAATTTCTCAAATTTCAAATGGTAAACCTTTTTTTCCCTTGCGGAAACTGATCAGCACATTGAAAAGCAATAAATGGCAGAACACTACACATATAATGAAAAATAGTTCTGTTAAAACATTTACAAAGAAAGCATTGCAAAAGAACAATGACAACACAAGAAAGGATGGGGGAAAATTGTGATTTTAGTTACAAGTTTTCAGCCCCATTATTACCCATTATTACATTTCTACACTGTACATCCCTCTGAATTATGCAAATTTTCAATGCAGCTATTTGTCTTTGGTGCTTTACAATGCTGTTTTTGAAAATGCTTTACACCACCAATTTTTGTTGTATATGTGAGGTTCCAACACCATTTATAGGTTTTCAATACATTGATCAATTTTTGCACTGTAACTATGGCTTTGAGAGCTCTATTATTTTAAATAATCACAATCTCAAGCACATGCCTTCCAACAATATCTTTTTTTGGATGAATGGGCCACTAGGTGTTGGAATATTGAAAAAGTTTTTAAAAAAATGACTTTGTATGTAAATATACATAATTTTAAATGTCACAATAGTAATTAATGCTGTACAACACTTTTTTTTTTTAGACTTTTGAAAGCTAGACGAAAAGCTGAACAGGAAAGAAATGTTGAGAGAAAGAAGAAATTGGCTGAAAAGGAAAATGAAGCAAAAGAAGCTGCAAGTGATAATGAAAGGGAAGATGACCGTGAGTGGTATAAAGCTGAAGTTGGAGAAGAGCCTGATGAAAGTATGAATTCTCATGTATTAAAGTAATAAAGTTTGTAGTAGAGTTAAAACTTTCTAAAAGGTCTATTTTTAACAAATGTTTATGTATTTTAATTAACTCTACTATTCTCAAATTAGCTGTTTTGTATATGGAGGAGGGAATCAATGAATCTACTAGTTACATGAATATAAACTGAATTAATAATTTCCATAATTTTAGTTTTACAAGTTTAGTTTAGTTAGTCTTTTACTTTATTTCAACTGCAGGTTTTAGTACGAGTGCTTATTTAGCAGCTTTTTCAAGACATATGGTAAAAGGCTGAAGTGTAAAGGTCCTGGTTTCTGGCTTGCTGTGCAGCTGTTCATCTAATCTATCTGGAGTTTGGGTGGTTTTTTCCAGATGTAATTTGAATATGTATTAGAACCCCTTAATAAGTTCTTTGTCCAAGACATCCTACCCACCCCCTAGCCAGACAGCCCTCGTGCAGCTTTGCCTCAACACAACATAACATTTTTCACACCAGCTTTTACTAAACCTAATGTATATTTATTATGTATTAATCATGGTGCATACGCTCCTTAAAAAATGCTTATGAAGTACTTAATTTTGATTTTTGTTTTTTAAGGAGTCCATATTTTTTATGTCAAGTTTGTAAAAAGTGCTTATTTTGTTTAAATGTGCTTAAAAACTCTTCATCTTTTTTTCCGAATTGTGTGTGTTGCAGCGGCAGAATGTATCTGTCTTCAGACAATCTGAGCACCTGTCTCTGAGGCATATCGGGTCAAAGTATGTGTTGGGTCACGTGATAGTAAGACTGGTAGAAATGAATTCCCTTGGTCTACATTCAGGAGTAATGCAGGGTGGCTGAATGGTAGAAGCCTTGCAACCAATCTGTTCATCCCATGGAGGTATATTAATCTACCTCCGTGGTTCATTCATAACATAATGCCTAGAAAACAACAATTGGAAAAAGAGATAGAGGAATCAGAAATATTAGCAAATAATCTTGCCGAGCAAGCTGATTTGCTATCTGTCTGATTTTACTTTGCTAAGACAGTCTAATGGTTTAAGAAAGTCAATCAAAGAAAAAAAGCAAAGACATTAATAAAATCAATATTCAAATTTCTGAAAAAAAATTAACATGTTTGTATGCATAATTTACTAAATATAATGCAACCTAATTTTTTCCTTTTATATATATATATATATATATATATATAAACTTGCAAAACTAAAAATATGCAGAGAAAGTTTGGGTTGCATAATAAATCGCTAGGCAGAAGATCAAAAGGGAGAGGAGGAATCGGAAAATAGTGCAACTCCTGTATTGGTCCTACCTTGTCCATCAAATTGCAGTTTGTGGTGAGTTATTCTGATCAGAAACTATAAGACTATATGAAAATATGTTAAATGAAAGTTAAAAGTTAAATATGTTACTTATTTTCACACACTTTTAATTTTAACGATCGTCAAATTCGTTGGAAATAATCTTTAGCTCGGTAACTTCTTCTGAACTTTTGAATGGCTTTTACACATTTTTTAACGTACTGTATTATTTTATTATTTTTATCTGAAACAGGGACATATAATCATGTATGTATATTTAAAGCTTTGATTTAATAAAATTACAGTTAATATAAACGTCATAATAGATGCTAAAACATGGTAGGATCTACACACACACACACGGAAATCGGTAGAGTTCGCAGCAGGTATCCCATAATCCAGAAAATTCTGAAATCCGCAATGGGCACAGCCCTGAGCATTCCGGAGTTTGGTCCCTTATTATAGTATCCAAAAAGAAAAAAAGAAACCAGCATCTTCAGAATACATGGAGGCAAAAGTAGAGTTGAACAGATTATGAGTGACTGTTCAAATTCTTAGAAAATCTGCTAATTGTATTTAAAAAAAAAATTTTAATTGTATCTCAACCCAAGATAACTCGCACCTGTTTTTAATTCATTGTTTCTCGTGTGGTGCTCAGAAATTGAAATATAATTTTGAAGAGTAGAAGACATTTATTAAATTAAGCAATTAAAATTATAAAAACTATTAAAAAC